>JAGFPH010001564.1:159813-175949 GCA_018207615.1 Philaenus spumarius
AGAAAAATAATTTGTGAATAGTGGTTTAGATAGTTGCTTGATTCATTTTGAAGAACTCGAATTGAGTAAACTTTAATTTGCTAAAAATGATCTGAAAGCCTGTAGAGCTGCACGTGGCGGTCATTTGACGGATATCATTTTTCAAGTTTAATGTCAATCTCTAACAAGTGTGTCTAAATAAAAATATACCAAGTAAGTAACCTACAATGCGAATTACTTAATTTTCAAATTGTGACCTCTAACTGAATCACCAACAACAATTGGTACGTATCACACTAAAATGTCAGACATGTAGCAAAAACTCATGACACCCGAAAAGGACAAGTGTTGATAAAGACTGAAACTCAAATAGTATTTTTAGCGAATTTCCATAGGAAAAATGAGCTATTGCAGTGGCCCTTATGGTAAGAACCAAGGTCGGGAGTAGCAAATGAGCACCGATCATGGTAACCAGAACACGTTTTGGGGCGTCATTAAAAATCACATACATACAGGGTGGAACAAAGTTAGTGTTAAAAACTTCGGGAAATGGTTCTATGGGTCAAAATAAATGGAAAATTTAGAATAATATTTTTTTCGAAAAACGCTTCATTTTCCAAATATTTGATATTTTGTCTCTTTTACTAAATAATTAATATCTAGAGAACGGTTTAACAGATTGAGTTCAAACTTGGCATGAAGTTTAACCTAACAATGATCTATCTTATCCAATCATGCGCTTTAAAATGGCGGCTTTTTGAAAATGTCACACCTAAATTACTCAAAAACCGTACATTTTAACAAAAAATGTGAAGTTACCTTTTTTGTAGCCCTTTTAATTTCCTATCGGATGATTTAACTTTCAAAACAATCGGATGAAGAATAATAGTTAAGTTAAAGATAATGACAGCAAATGTACATACAATATTGTAGTATTTACTGTGTTGGTAGAGAATGCCGGGTCGAATAAACCAATTATTACACATAACTTAACTTTATCCTTCATTCGATTGTTTTAACAGTTACACCAATCGATAGGGAATCAAAAGGGCTCCAAAAAAGTTTCTTGACATTTTTTGTTAAATTGTACGGGTTTTGAGTAATTTAGGTTTTAAATATACAAACAGCCGCCATTTTGAAATGCATGATTGGATATAATCGCTTATTTTTCTTAAGATAGATAATTTTTAGCTTAAACTTCATGCCAAGTTTGAACTCAATCGGTTAAACCGTTCTCTAGATAGTCTGATTTGGTTAAAATTTGGTACACATGTTGGTTGTCTACGTCGCTCGGACGAGTTCCTTAGCCAAAAAAATCCTAAAATCGGAAGCACTTTTTTACCGGAAGTAACTATTTTTTTAGATTTTTCCCACGAGAATGAATTTGTTTTTTTTTTATTCTACAAATATAAATGTAGAATGTTATTCTGCACATTTTGTTTTTTTACGCGACCTTATAGCTCGCTTGATTCCCCCAAAATTGATCGAAACGTAAAATACCATAGAAGTACCCGGTTCAAAGCCATGTGGACTCTACCGTGGAGTTGGCGTGCGAAGCACGCAATGCATTGTGTATTGAAGTTCCTCCCAATACGGGGGTTGGCGTGCGAAGCACGCAATGCTTTGTGTGTTGAAGATACTCCCAATATTCGAAATGGCGTGCGAAGCACGCAATGCATTGTGCATTGGAGATATTCCCAGCACCGTCGTGAATACACCTGTTTCCCAAATTGTTGGTTGAAACCCTAAAACATAGGCCTATAAACTTAATTTTGGAAATTTGCTCAACTCACGTCAGCAGTTCAGCTGCGTGGTCGAATTATTTTTGTATGGAAAAGAAATGGCCTGGAAATATGTCAATGTGCTCTCGTTAATAACTTCCCATATAACGTTTGTAAATAATCAAATTTATCAAAGTATTTACAGTCCAAACTCAGTAATTAATTACCATCGTGCCAATGTTGTTTATTTATTTTGTTTTGTTATTTTGGAGATGCACTCGACTGTGGTCAAGATTCTGAGACTTGTAAACAATGGGTCAAAGCTTCTTCTGTCTCCCTCCCACTAAGTCGTGCGTGCAGTGTTACTTCCGCGTACAAGTAGTTCGCACTTTGCTATTGTTCCTAACCTGGCATTAACCTAATCATGCATGCCCTTTTTAGTAAAGTAGCTTGGTTCTATATATATAACACAATACGGGAAAGTTAAGTGCGACAATCTATTTCAAGTTGTTTGTGTTGTAGCCCAACTGTGCCATAGTTGCTTGATATTTTGTAATACTGTTTTCCGTGACAAGTTTTCGTTTTGAATTTGGAATCACTAAAAAAAGGTTACACGTTTTTTTTTAAACAGTGTATCAAATAAAATAATAATTCTCCTCCAACAACAAAATAAGTAATGGGTCTTATTTCCCAGAATATTCTAGAAGGTTGATCCTACTCAATTTGATATATGAGGTATATTATACTAAATAGATTTTACTTTCTCACTATACTATTAGTACCTGGAGACCGAGCTAAAGCTCGATTATAAGCAGGGCTATGATTTCAATAATAAATATTGGATTATTGAGTTTTGAGGTTAGGCCTATAACATTAAACAACTAAATAAAGGGTATATACAACATTAGGCTTACCTGTAATAAAAATACAGTTTAAAGGATTAACCACAATCTCAACGCTATGCCTCAGAAATAAGTCAGGCCTAAATTAAAGTATTATTTCAATATCGATTTATTCCTAGGGCCTAGTTCGCTCACGTCAATAACTACTATTATTGCAAATTTCCGTGAACATCGTTTAGGTTAGGCCTATAACATTAAACAACTAAATAAAGGGTATGTTTATTATGTAACTATAAATAGATACAACATTAGGCTTACCTCAAATAAAATATACAGTTTAAAAGAAAGCAGATGATTATTGTAATGGCATTGAAAACATTTGCATCAGCTGTGCTTTGTATTGTTTAAAATGGACAAATTTCACTTTTTAATTTAATAAAAAGACGTAGAAAACGAACTTTCCCAGACTGGTGACCATTTCCAATCGATTTCTCGTGGCCAAAAGCCTAATATAAAATCAAAAAATCAAAAATCCTTAGACGGAGATTCTAGATCCATTTAGCAGACAAACAATTATCTCTCGCTTTAGAAGATAAGATAGTATAGAGAAAGTATAGTGATATCATACAAAATCGATGTTGAGATTTTTGTGGAAATATCCGTTTTGGGAACCCCTGAGTCCAAAAAAATGGTTTTACAAAATGTCTGTCTGCATGTCTGTATGTATGACGTATGTCTGTATGCATACAAAGCTAGAGCGAAAACTATTCGATCGATTTCAAATAAATTTGCACCAGACATGTCAAGTAGTCCTGAATAGATGCACGAAAAACGGTTTTGAAATTTTTTGAAAAACAACCCCCTTTTTGGCAAAAAAAAACCCAAAAATTCAGTTATTATTTTTTTATAAAAAAACGGCTCTAACGATTTTGATAAAATTTGGCTTATTTGTAGCCCTTAATGTACCCTACCATATGCAAAAAACAGCATCTTTCTAAAAATTCTTGTTTAGCTAATAATAATAATAATAACTGATTTTGGGGGTTTTTTTGCCATAAAGGGGGTTGTTTTTCAAAATTGTTAAAAACCTTTTTTCGTGCATCTATACGACCGTAATTGACGTGTTTGGCGCAAATTTTTTCGAAATCGATAGAATATTTTTCTCTCTAGATAATAATAATAATATTTATTAGTTAATCTCCTACTTTAATAAATCAGCTTTCCTACCCCACCTACAAAATTATGAAGTTACAGTGAATCTGTTTAATAATGTAAATATGTTTGTGAGAAAGTATGTGCCAGTTCCTGGTACCGTTTATTAATATGGTATTAAAATGTTATACATTTTGTTTAGCGACGTCATACCTATCCGGTAGGAATAGGACTAATAAGAAACGAAATTTATAATTTGAATTAAGTTTTCCGTAGTTAAAATAATATTTTAAAATAGGCCTATTAAAATTTGCTTGAAACTATTTGGTTCAACTTACAAATTATATTTCTCATTATCGGTAAAAAATATGTCTATAGGAAGAATATATTTTTTCGAGTAAGGTAAAGAATATTTTTTTCAAATAAAATATTTGCAGTATCTTTTGATTTTGAATTTATTTGGTTTTTTGTTAGAACGAAAACTCTTTATTTCATGTTTTTTAGCCAATCTCATTGAAACTACATAGAAAATAAGTTAATTACATTTTTGGATAAATTTAGTATATTGATTGATTTGGCATAGTACAAAACCCAGTTAAAATTAAGAGAACCATAAGGTTGAAGAAAATATCAAAATTTAAATGATAAGTAGCCTAATAATGAAAACATAACGATAAATAGGCTACAGTCAATAAAAGTATATACATGTTGGAAACATAAATAATCCAGAAATAATGTTTGTACTAGAAATCAAAAAAAAATATGTATACTTTTTTTTTTAATTATATCCTGTTAAATCTAAGTCTTTAAATAGAGAAGGAAAATATAATATAGATTAGAAATCGAGTCAAAATTTGAAAATGGAATGTAAGTTACGATTTGGAAAATTGAGTTACAATAAAATTAATAACAACTGTTAATAGTATTTTCAAGTTTTATTAAACAAAAGAATTATTTAAAATGTCAAAAAAGGCCACCGGTGAAATGTGATGAAAATGTTCGTCAAATATCTACTTCTGAAAGCTTTTCCTTGACGCCCCCCAATATACAGGAGTGATCAATATTCATTTTGCATATGTCACTAGAGTCATTGTATTTGGATAATCTAATAATCTAATAGAACTCCGATCCAATGCAATATTTCAATCCACTGGAAATTAGACGATAGTGGCGCTATCTATTGGGGAAACTACGGAAGCGGTGTGAAACACCAATCCTACGAATGGTTTCTCCCTAGCGCTACCTCGCGGCGCGATCATGCACTATTTTCCCGACAACATTTTTTTCGGCACACAGCCCCCGTATGCATGCATGATCTTTTTTTATTATTCATGATCTATGCTAGAGTGCTCCACCCCGTGCTCGCTTCGCACACTCACCTCCGTGGCGACTCACGGCTTCGCCCTTCTCTCCACATCTACACTCGCGGCGAAGCACATGCAAACAGATTATTACACACTCTGACATTTCCGCGGAAATAACGATTGATTGGAACAGAGACACTTGGAGTATTGTGGTGAGGATAGCGGTTACTTAGATTCTGGCGCACGCGCAGTAGATCCAAAGTTTGTGTGTGAATGGCAGGAATTTTTGTGTATAATAATATAATAGAGATGTTTTAAGAGCTAACGTAAAGTAATAAAATTACCTGACAAATTTCTTCTTTCTTTAGGTATTTGTATTTATTATTAAGACTATTAGTAGTCATACAAGGAAACATTGTCTAGCCTAGTCAGACTTCTTTAGTGATGGTAAATTAAAACATCGTCGTCTTCCACCCTCTCTAAACTGTAACGAATTATGTAAATGGGGAATAATTATGAACCCAGACAGTTTCTAGGCACTAGTAACCCTTGTTTACTTGCTTCATGATAGCACATCCTAGAGAACATGGAAGCGAAACATATCCGTTGCTAATAGTCGACGTCTTCTACGTCTTTTAAATACATCGCTCAAATATATACAACATGTTTAACTTCCCGCTAAGAAAATTGAAAATTTTCTAAAATCGGGAAGTTATTGGTTTCACCCCGTTTTTCGAAAATCGAGTATTCATCAGATCTCGACGTTTTGAGGTCCTAGGAATCTTCCCTGACCACTCCCGAGAGGGTGTCACCCTGTCGGTATGTGTGTGTGTGTTGGTGTGTGTGTGTGGGTGTGTGTGTGTGTGTGTGTGTATGTAAGTATGTGACCCGCTTATAACTTTTGAACGGCTTAACCGATTGGATCCTACCAAACGGCGTTCTAAAGAGTTCCATCAAACTTAGATTTCCTGAAAATTTCAACTAATTTGGACCGGTAGGTTCTGAGAAATTTAGAAAAAACTAAGAAATAAAATTTTTCAAATCAGGTTTTTTTTAAAAAACTTTTAAAGGGGTTTTCCGATTAAATTCAAAAATCAAACAGCTTTTAACCTTGAAAAGCTACGTCGATCGCTACCAGTCCGGTCAAAATCGGTTAATTCGTTCGTGAGATATCGTGAACGAAAGAAAATAAAAAAAGTGTTTTTTCTCAATTTCTCCGACATTTTTCTTCAGAAAAATTTTTGTTGTCGATTCTTTCAATGGACTCAAAAAACTGCATCGATTGCCGCAAATCGCATTAAAATCGGTTTATTCATTCGCGAGATATCGTAAACGAAAGAAAATCAAAAAAAGTGTTTTTCCTCAATTTCTCCGAAACTTTTCATCTGAAAAATTGTTGTTGTTGATTCTTTCAATGGACTTAAAAAACTGCATCGATTGCAGCAAATCGCATAAAAATCGGTTGATTCATTCAAAAGTTATGGCAGTTCAAAATTTCCAAAAATAGTGTTTGTTGTAATTAAACTTTAGCGGGAAGTTACATGGATGGCCTTTAGGGTCAACCGTTTTCCAAATTTTTAATATGTTGATTCTTTCGCCGCTTTGTAGCCTATCTAACTAAAAGTAAAAAAAAACTCGATTTATCTTCATACAAAATTTCTCAGGGAAGCAGAGTGGCAGAGAGGGTCCAGTTTGCTATATACAAGTTGTAGATGTTTCTTCCAATTCAGGCTGTGTAGGTTCGAACCTATAGCTACTGGCGATGGATTTACTTCGGTTATACGCTACTCCTCGTCATCTTCATTAGCCTAAAAGGCATAAAGTAAATAGTTAATAAAAAACATGCAAGAAAAGGTACTTAATGATAAAATATAATACAAAGTAATTTCACAAATTGGGTTTTATTGCTTGCATCAATTAAGGGGGGGATACCCCTGTCAGCCATATTGAATCTGATTCCCATAAGAGCAATACTACAGAAGTAATTTTTTCCGTTAATTCGTGGAATAAATTAAAAAAATTGGTTTAATTTTGAAGTACTGTCGTATCCTGTCATATGGATGTTGATTGCAGAATACATTTTCAAAAACCGTTGTATTGTTTTATAAACGTACCAGCTGACCCGTACGGCGTTGCCCGTGATGGTTGGTATTTTCAGTCTTTTTAACGTAATTGTATTCTTTTTAAGTGTTCAGTCAGTGAGTGGTATTTGGCTTTTATATATATAGATCTTAAATAATAAAAGCACTATTATAGTCATAATAATAAAAGATCTGAAATTATGATTTTAGTAACTTTGATCCCCCCAAACCCATCCTAAAATTTTGAAATTTTTCATACCCTTTCTTAGTGAGCACCTATGGCCCTAGAGGAAGCTACATACCAAATTTCATTCCAATCCTTTCGGTAGTTTTGAAGAAATCGTGATTTAATAACTTTGATCCCCCCAAACCTTCCTAAAATTTCGAATTTTTTCAAACCCTTTCTTAGTAAGCACCTATGGTCCTAGAGGAAGCTACATACCAAATTTCATTTCAATCCGTTCGGTAGTTTTTGAGAAATCGTGATGAGTGAGTGAGTGAGTGAGTGAGTGGTATTTGCTTTTATATATATAGTTGATATAAATAGTAAACTTTATAAATTTTTTACTCAGTTGCAAAAAGAGATATTGCAAAAAACCTTATCAATCAACACTGAAATCTATTTGACTTTAAGGGGGAAAACACAGCTTTCGTTTTTTGACGAAAATAACACAAATATATTCTTTAAAGTGAAGGCATGTCGGTGCCAATACATCTGAAATAGGCCACTGAAATTGTAGCCAACATCGCCGTTTTGAATTTAGAGACCCGAACCTTAAGGAGAACATTTCAACTTTACTGTAATCATTAGCTTCTGCTATGCCATTTATTGTAACATTTAAAAAGATCACCTGGCATACAATCACAACATATAAATGTTATATGTGTTATCATCTTCTTCTATTTTGTTTTAAAACAAAACATAATACTTTATTATTAGCGAATTTCCAAGGAAAGAGATATAATCCAGTGCCTCTTATGGTGAGACCTAAGGTCGGGAATAGTCAACGAGCATCGATCATGGTCCCCCGACGTTTTGGAGTGGCATTAAAAGTTATATTTACATATGTATATATGTGTTCGTTCTCTAGCGGCCGCATTTTACGTCCTATTTGGTACTCATGTTTGTTTTCTAAGTGGCTAAAACGAGTTCGTTAGCCAAAAAATCCAACTCCTGGAAGCACTTTTTTTGACAGGAAGAATTATTTTTTATAATTATTTTCGTACTAGAATGACAGTTTTGGGGGCTTGTATAAAAAATATATAATATTAGATTAATATGTACAATTTGTTTTTTTACACGATCTTATAGATCGTCTTGTTCTCCCAAAATCGATCAAAATGTAAAAAACCATAAAAGTCCTTGGTGCAAAATCCGCGAGGGGGATTTTACTGTGCGAAAGCTTCTGTTAAGAGGCTGACTGCCGGGATTCCATTGCGAGCGAAGCGAAGCAGTCTAAAATCCTAGGCAACAAGGTCGCAAAGTGCAATCCATAACCGAGGCCACAAGGTCGAGGTGCAAACTGACAAAGCTTTTTCCGATGAGAGCGGAACGAAGGTGCGCGTGAGCCGGGGTTGGAAGCTGATGTGCAAAAAATCTACTAAATATTTCGTACACATCGTACAGGTCGAATTATTTTACTATAGTATGGCCTGTCATTTGGGGATTTTCTACACAAAAGTCAACCTACAAACTCTTGCTGCAGAAATCTGTAACAGAATCACCTTGCGACGGTGTGTAAGGCATAACAAACTTATACCAATAATAATTACGCAACGTAATTCATAATTTTGCTACGTCAAAAACAATTTTGTTTTTACAGCACGACAATACCAAAGACAAGAATAGTTTCCGACTAAGCCAGTATTCTCTGCGGATATTCCGCCTTCCTAAACTTGACTGTAACGAATTATGTAAATGTGAAATGTATGCGCAACAACGCGGAACCAACGCAATGCAGAAGGGAGTTGGCTCTCGTTTGTATTTTTGTCATTCGACAGAAGCTTGAATATTACGTTGAATTTTTGGGGCTTTTTAAGGTACTCACATTTTATGCAATACTGTTAGTCTGACCTTGTTCTGAATTAAAGGAATGCTAAGATTGTGATACACAAGGGAAAAGGGAAGCTCATGTGACCAAATAATGTTTACTTCACAAAACCTTAGTAGTGACACTAATTTTAAATTTTCTCGCAGTAGAAGTAGTGAGGAAGACAACGTTGTCTGTATTTGTTTCTCACTTAGAGTTAGTTTAGTTCACATTCTCCGGTCTGTTATTGAATTGATACATTTTGCTAGCGAACGAATATTTGTGTTCTTTTCCTGAAATTTCCTATGTAATAACAGTCATGATCGCTCATGGCAATTGCAGTGCAAGGGCTATACACACATCAATATTATAACTGCTAACGAAATTTAACATTAACAATGTGCTAAATAACTACAAAATTTATCTCTCCTTTATATTTTATTTTGGTCCTTAAACCTCTTATCGCAAGAAGTATTTGTTTTCTTTATCTTCATTTCCTCTTTCTCATGAATGGATTGCACCAGAATCATCTTAAAAAGGTAGGAGGCTACTCTGTCTTCATTACTAATTCAGTAAAGATCTCTATCTCTAACTGCATTCCTCTTCACTTAATTTCTTCCTTCTTATTTTACCTTCCTCATTCCTCTTCATCCAACTTTCGGCGCTTTCCTCTTCTCTTTCTTCTACATCTTTTCTGTACTTTCATTTTTCTCTCTTGCTCCTCTACTGTTAATCTCCGCCTCTTCCATTTCATTCTTTTCTTTGAAACCTTGTTCATTACTTTCATTCCATCAGACGAGTGGCATTATCATATTAACTCCTCTGTGTCTCCTCCCATTTCTTTCTTCTGACTCCAATCTGTACCCTAAACCAGTTGTTACAAATCTCTTGAATAACCCTCTGTTTATTTACCTCTGTATCACTCTATTCGCTTAATCATTCTTTGTTACTTTCTTTATCCTATTATTACATCACTTTGCCCATCTCTACCTTCTATTTCCAACCTCTTCTTCCCTAATTGCTTTCTACATATCTCTTAATCAACTGCATATTCCGTATGTGTAGTTCTATTTCATTTTCTCCTTTTTGCTTCTCTTTCGTTACTCTCGTTTTCTGTGAGTTTGGCATTACCTCATTTTCTCTTCGTCCATCTCTTTCTTCTCCAATGTCTTCTTCTCTGTAGCTACATCTCTCTTAATATTCTGCCTGCCGTTTCCCACTGTATCGGTCCATTGCATTTTCCCCTTTCACCTAATCCTTTAGTTCAACTACTTCGTCAAGTTCCTTCTTTTCGAGGAGTGGTATGCATCGCTACAGTTAGAATCTCCCAAAACTGGTTGTCTGCCCCGTCTTACCGACAAGAACCAAAAGTACATCATACACTAAGCCATCATCATCGATGGTGATCTTCTTCAATCATTTTCTTCCATTATTTTCTCTGTACCTTACCACTTATTTTAAGTCTGTATAATTTTGTTCGTTCTCACTCGTCTTGATGTCTTTTCTTGCATTTTAATCTTCCCTCTTCCACTCCTTCTCCAAAACTTTCTGCGCTAACTTCGTCTGCCTTCTATTTCCAAGAAACTTGCAAATCATTTCTGTAAGCCCCCATCCACCTACGACCCATTAGCTAACCGCCAATTCAGCAGAAGTATAGAACGTCATGGTGATGTACGCATCTCTTCGCATTAATGAATTCTCAATGAGACCATTATGCAGCACAAACATCGGGAGTGTCTCATTGATAAGAAGTGTCCACAGTAGCCTACCCTATCTGACATAGTTGTGATTGTGACTTTCTATACAAATAAACACAGAATGGTTTTCATTCATAAACTGATGCATCATGAACAGTTAGCCTAGTAAACACGGTCTGGCATTCCTGGAATAACGGATGCATTTTGTCGCCTTAGCTTTTTATTTATTGTTTGACCTTGAGAAGTGTTTATCTTGAGGACATGTTTTTATATATCGAACAAGTATACAAAACTGTTTAATTTATTATCTATTTTAATAATGTTAAAAGCCAAATATATTTCTTGACAGAGATTATTTTATCGAAACTTTTTTTAAATTGTTGAACAAGAAGCATGGGACAATCTGGTTTTTGAAAATATTTGTACATAAAATATAATTTTTTATATTAATAATAATTACCAACATTAATAATTGTAATCTCAAGTCATTAAAAATAATTTTATCACGCAGCTGAAACGCTGGCGTGAGTTGAGCGAATTTCCAAAATTAAGTTTATAATTATGTTTTGGTGTTTCAACCAATTATTTGGGAAATTGGTCTGAATACCTCAGTGTAGGAAATATCTATACATAATTAATTTGCTAGGGGTTATTTTGTGAGTAGAACTCCTCCTAGAGTTTTTAACCGATTTTGATGTTTTTGGTGTCATTTTACAGACGTCACTCTGAAGTTGTGCTTCCCTTAAAATGAGCTCAATGTATGTTAAGGGCTTCGCCCCAGTGGCCCTCAAAGTTACCATGTTAATCTTATGGAAGGTTAATCTTAAGGAAGAAGAAGAAAGATTTCTTTTGATTTTATCAGGGGCACAAAAAACAGCTGTTCGTATGAAAAGCTTAAAACAGCTGATTTTGATCAACAGCTGATTTTGATCAACAACTGATTTGGATCAAAAACTGAATATAATTTTAGGTTAGGTAAATCAAGCAATAGCGAAGCATTGCCCGGTCCACTAGTATTAGTAGAATTTGGTTACACCTTCAGCCTCGGTTCATGCACTGCTTTCTTTGCGGATTTCTTACTTCACTTCGCTCGCAGCGGGCTAGTTTACGTTTTGACCGAGTTTAGGGGCCGTGTAAAATATATACATATATATACATGTTCTGGGGACAATGATCGGTGCAAATTGACCACGTTAGAGACACTGCAATAACTCATCTTTCCAATGGAAATTCACTAATATGCGACAAGTTCAAATTCAGTAAGAAAGATGACAATGTTTTAGTAAAGGTGATTCAGTTAAGAATCATTCATTAAGTATTTTGCAATGAACCGAGTATAATGAAGGACTAAAACAAGATTTTACACCTTTATCTTTGTTAGTTTCCAAGATAAGGAGAAAATGTGTTTTTATGATTCCTCAAATTTACCTAATTACTCGTATGTCACAATTACCAGAAACCAGAAACGTAATTTAATTTCTGACAACATAGTTTTATGGTGAGTTGCAATTATGATTGTTTGGTTTTCTTATTATATTTTATGAAATAAACTAGCTGACCCGTACGGCGTTGCCCGTGGTGGTTGGTATTTCCAGTCTTTTTAACGTAATTGTATTCTTTTTAAGTGTTCAGTCAGTGAGTGGTATTTGGCTTTTATATATATAGATCTTAAATAATAAAAGTACTATTGTCATAATAATAAAAGATCTGAAATTATGATTTTAGTAACTTTAATCCCCCCAAACCCCTCCTAAAATTTCGAATTTTTTTAACCCTTTCTTAGTAAGCACCTATGGCCCTAGAGGAAGCTACATACCAAATTTCATTCCAATCCATTCGGTAGTTTTGAAGAAATCGTGATTTAATAACTTTGATCCCCAAAACCCCCTAAAATTTCGAATTTTTTCAAACCCTTTCTTAGTAAGCACCTATGGCCCTAGAGGAAGCTACATACCAAATTTCATTACAATCCATTCGGTAGTTTTGAAGAAATCGTTTTTTAACAACTTTGATCCCCCCAAACCCCCCTAAAATTTCGAATTTTTAAACCCTTTCTTGGTGAGCACCTATGGCCCTAGAGGAAGCTACATACCAAATTTCATTCCAATCCGTTCGGTAGTTTTGAAGAAATCGTGATGAGTGAGTCAGTGGGTTTTGGCTTTTATATATATAGATTTATTCACATGTAATAAAGTATTTGCAGCGATTTACTGTTTAGTACTTTTTACATTTCAGAGTGCTCTTAGTATTTTATTTTAACGTTTCGTGTTTTTATGTACTTTTTCTGTCTTTGTTATGTTTTTTATTATATTTTTTTAACAGTCAAATTACGTTGTTGTTTATTTTATTCTTACACTTAGTGTACACGTATCTATACAAATGTTAACTGTGTATGTGTCAAGTGGAAGAGAGGACCTGATGGGTCCTAACATCGCCCTAAATATAGGTTTTAAATCAATCTATCTATAACACGCCGCAGTAAAAGGCGGTGCGAGGCTAATGTTCCTGCGTTAAGAAGAACTCCTTTATTGTAATAAAACCACAACCGAGGCTAGGGAGATTTATAATTTTTTCCCGTATTTTATTGTTTTAGTGTATCTTAAACGGTTTAGCCAGCATATGCTATAAAGGCGCCTAAATGTTCAACTTTTTTTAAAAAAGTCATCATTCTGAAGAAGAGCATAATAAAACCTAGTCCACGTTACCAGTACTGCAATGCTTAACACTTAGTAAAAATTGCATCAACACCCGATTGATAGTTGTCAAGTTAAACCGCAAGAAACAAACTTACAAACACAACGTAGGTTTGATTTTGAAATGAAACAATGAATGACAAAAGTAAAAGTTTTGCATTATTAAATTGTAGTGTTTCGTAAATTATGTTCTCCAGAGAAGTCAAGCGTATTTTCTAGGAACTAATTAACTTGAGCAGAAACACTTGAAGGCAAGGAACTCCCACGACGCCGACGTTCGCAAATAACCTAAGCTCTGCGGTTTCAAGTGTTTTGACACGTGACTTTCTGTATTTCGAGTTGTGTCAACTGCTTTATTTGTTTAACGTTTGGAATGTGCTGTCCATGGGTGTCAACGAGTTTTAATATTTTTAAAAATAAATGAGAAATCAAAGAGGATTCTTCATTTTGACGGCTGCGCAGTAAACAAAGATTTTTTATTCGTCATGATTCTGTTACATAGCTACAAGTCTACTTAAGGGCCTGCTGTAGTGGCGGCCATCTTGGATTTTTATCCCATAAGAGCAATGTTAAATTTCAAACCATTTATTTCGTTTATTTTTTGTCATAAAATTGTTTGCAAGGTCTCATTTTAAGCACAGTCACAATAAGCGTATTGCAATTAATTTTTTAAAATGCTTTTGATTTATTATGTAATTGAAATTTTGTAAGTACAAAGTTTGAATTTTTTTCCAAACACAATACAAAATTAACAATGAAAAATAATTTGCAAGCCGGATCCGAAATTTTATAAAG
The DNA here is from genome assembly GCA_018207615.1 of Philaenus spumarius. Classification (NCBI taxonomy): domain Eukaryota; kingdom Metazoa; phylum Arthropoda; class Insecta; order Hemiptera; family Aphrophoridae; genus Philaenus; species Philaenus spumarius. The sequence goes on from JAGFPH010001564.1 coordinate 174,108, forward strand.
AATATTCAGTTTTTTTTTTCAACACTCAACTACAAAAGATAGACTTATAAAATGGTTTGAAATGAGGCAATGTCAAAGCGTTCAGCTGTAAGAAATTGCACCGTTTAGATAGGGATACAGTGAGAAGCGCTTTCGTTTCCGGTTCCTTTCTCGTTTACTGGAGCAGACCCTCAATCTTACTCTTTTACGTTAAGGTAATTTTACTATACATCGACGCTTTTACTCTAAACCAGTTAGATTATTGAAGACGTGAAGCGGAATGACTCAGGAAAAAGCCAACAGCTGGGACTGGATTCGAACAGTCAAACTCTGTGTTTATCGTCACCGCCTTATCATTGAGTTTCCACCCTCGCTAAATGGTGAATATGAGAAAGGGGATTTTCATCTACCACCATCGGATTTAGAATTGTTGAAGAGGACTAATTTCATTAGTAATTTGATGCCTCAGGCACGAAATATGAGCATAAAACGTTGTTTTAAATGCTGATTCTCTCCTGTAACTTCCCAGCAAATTTATCTGTTTAGAAAATCCAGAAAGTAGGTTTCAACTAGTTTGTCTAATTATAATTTAAACGTACTCGATAAAATAATGTGTTTTGGAAAGGCGGATAGCAAGTTGTTTATGATGTTATCGATTTGTTGAAATGTGTTTAAAATTCTTTCTTTTTATTGTACAAACCTAACCAAAATCTATGTGTACTTGTTACATTTAATGAAAAAATAAATAAATAAAACGTTTTGCACGTTGGAGACAGTAAAGTAAACGATCACGCAGCTGAACCGCTGACGTAAGTTGAGTGAATTTCGAAAAAAAGTGTATGATCTAGGGTTTCAACCAACTAAATAGGTAGACTAAATTGGGTTGACCAAATAAGGAATTGGTCTACCACGAAGGCTCTGCTGGATTTGTTTGTACCTCAGCCTCAACCAGGCTCACGCTTTGCGAGTTTGCACCTCGACCTTGTGCTTCGGATTTTAGCGTGCTTCGCTACGAACTCAGCTGATAAATAGCTTTGGGAGTTTACATCCCAGCCGTAATCAGAAGCTGCCCACGGTAAAATCCTTCACGTGGAACTTAAACGGTCTCTACCTTTTTCAGGTTTTTTTTTTGTTACAAGGAATTTTTATAAAACAATTATTTTATTTTTAATTGTTTTAGTATGACAATTGTTGCAAAAGTTTAATAACAAAAGTGTTTTACTTGTTGTGTTTTACTTAAAAACAGTAAGAATAGAGATAATTTTACCGCACAAAATTATTAGTTTTGAAGACTGCCAAAATGTTATCAGTGAAGCGTTCTTATGAAAAATGAAAATAGAGAACAACTTGCACTGTCTCAACCCCTAAATTAGCCATTTATTACATTGTTGTCACATTACAGTATAGCAAAGAGTATCAAAGCCCACTAAAGAATACCGTTGCGAGGCGGCCAATAGGATGGGCGCGCAGCGTTGCCATATCTACTAGCCTCGAACACTTCTGGTATTTACCGCTCGAGGCTAAAATAAACGGTATCAGTTAACTGACACAAACTTTCTCCCAACTTACTGTAGTCAAAATAATATTGTTTTTAATCATTTTATTTACTACTTTTTAGAACAAATCAAAAAAATAATATTCTACCTACGTCAATCGTATAAAAAAATTATTGTCCCAAGCCGCCGCGATGCTAGATTGACAACACAAACTTGTTTATTTTTAAACATTTCCCCATAGTTATAAAACGCCGATGTTTTGATAAAAGCGGGTGGTGTCATTTTGTTTGGCATCTTAAGCACTATAAATACTGAAAATTTGATCAAAATCGTTAGAGCCGTTTTTGAGAAATTTGCATTTTTGTCG
>JAGFPH010001564.1:187611-200946 GCA_018207615.1 Philaenus spumarius
CAACACACAAAGCATTGCGTGCTTCGCACGCCAACCCCCGTATTGGGAGGATCTTCAATACACAATGCATTGCGTGCTTCGCACGCCAACCCCCGTATGGGGGGATCTTCAATACACAATGCATTGCGTGCTTCGCACGCCAACCGGTAGAGTCCACATGGCTTTGAGCCGGGTACTTCTTTGGTATTTTAAGTTTTGATCGATTTTGAAGAAATCAAGCAAGCTATAAGGTCGCGTAAAAAAAAACAAAATGTGCAGAATAACATTCTAAATTTATATTTGTAGAAAAAACTAAAAAACAAATTCATTCTCGTAGGAAAAATCTCAAAAAATAGTTACTTCCGGACAAAAAACGTGCTTCCGATTGTTGGATTTGTTTGGCTAACGAACTCGTCCGAGCGACGTAGACAACCAACATGTGTACCAAATTTTAACCAAATCGGACTATCTAGAGAACGGTTTAACCGATTGAGTTCAAATTTGGCATGAAGTTTAAGCTAAAAATTATCTATCTTAAGAAAAATAAGCGATTATATCCAATCATGCATTTCAAAATGGCGGCTGTTTGTATATTTCAAACCTAAATTACTCAAAACCCGTACAATTTAACAAAAAATGTCAAGACCCTTTTTTGGAGCCCTTTTGATTCCCTATCGATTGGTGTAACTGTCAAAACAATCGGATGAAGGATAAAGTTAAGTTATGTGTAATAATTGGTTTATTCGACCCGGCATTCTCTACCAACACAGTAAATACTACAATATTGTATGTACATTTGCTGTCATTATCCTTAACTTAACTATTATTCTTCATCCGATTGTTTTGAAAGTTAAATCATCCGATAGGAAATTAAAACGGCTACAAAAAAGGTAACTTTACATTTTTTGTTAAAATGTACGGTTTTTGAGTGATTTAGGTCTGACATTTTCAAAAAGCCGCCATTTTAAAGCGCATGATTGGATAAGATAGATAATTGTTAGGTTAAACTTCATGCCAAGTTTGAACTCAATCTGTTAAACCGTTCTCTAGATATTAATTATTTAGTAAAAGAGACAAAATATCGGATATTTGGAAAATGAAGCGTTTTTCGAAAAAATATTATTCTAGATTTTCCATTTATTTTGACCCATAGAACCATTTCCCGAAGTTTTTAACACTAACTTTGTTCCACCCTGTATATATGATTTTTAATGACGCCCCAAAGCGGGTTCTGGGGACCATGATCGGTGCTAATTTGCTACTCCCGACCTTGGGTGGACCATAAGGGCCACTGCAATAGCTCATTTTTCCTATGGAAATTCGCTAAAAATACTATTTGAGTTTCAGTCTTTATCAACACTTGTCCTTTTCGGGTGTCATGAGTTTTTGCTACATGACTGACATTTTAGTGTGATACGTACCAACTGTTGTACAGGGTGATTCAGTTAGAGGTTAAAATTTAAAAATTAAATAATACGCATTGTAGGTTACTTACTTGGTATATTTTTATTTAGACACACTTGTTAGAGATTGACATTAAACTTGAAAAATGATATCCGTCAAATGACCGCCACGTGCTCTAAAGGCTTTCAGATCATTTTTAGCAAATTAAAGTTTACTCAATTCGAGTTCTTCAGAATGAATCAAGCAACTATCTAAACCACTATTCACAAATTATTTTTCTCTCTCTTTACATATTATTAATCAGCAAGCTTTCAAAATCACACAAATTCTAAATTTTGGTATGAATGTACTATATCATTCATTTATATAGTTTTATATAGTACTATATCATTGGTTTTTTTTTTCTTAATAAGTTTTGCTTATAGCACATAATAATTACTGCAATTACAGAAAAATCTTACATATTATAGTAATGCTTAAAAATATATCTTTTTTTAAAGTAATAAAAAGATATATACAATCTCAAATAGTTACAAAACCACCGTATACTTCACTTTTGAACCAATATCAATAAAAACGAAGATTTTCCTCTTGGCTGCAACAATTTGACAATTTAACAGGAGCAGATGTTTCACGACAAATTGAATGTATGTTACAAGAGACAAAGTACATAGTAGGGCTTTTTCCCACCTTTTTATCGGTGTCTTAAAGAAGAGTTATAGAATTTCGAGGATGGCCTTTGCATTTATAATATGTTTAAATTATTGTAAGTCACAAACTTTAAAATCTAAACAACAAGGTAGAATATTTCAAGAAAATTACTTTTCAAAATGTTTGCGCAGAAAATACTAATTTCATTGTTGAAATTTTTGCCGATGATTTGTATTTTCTATAGCTTTTGAAAAAAAAGTAAAAAAGATTGTATAATTTGTTGATTGAGTATACAAAATGTTAAATTTGCTAAACATATAATAGAAATAAAGTGTACAAATTATTATTCTAGGTTTCTCGAGCTGTATGACAAGTGGCTCCGTCTTGTTAAAACCACAAGTTGTTCAAATCGTTACTTCCACCCAATTCTTCCAACTGCTGCCAAAAGTAATCGCTTATCATCTCCCGATAACGCTCTCCATTGACTGTAACTGCATCGACACGGGCATATACAAAAAAGTAATGGCCAATCCGGCTGCCAACCCAAAATCATAACCAACGCTCCATAACAACAATGTCCAATTACAAAACATCAGCTGTTTATCTTGCATAACAGAACAGTGATACCAATTTAAAATTGTAACCTCTAACTGAATCATCCAATTTTTTTTTATCGTTAAATTTCATTTTGAGTGCAGTCAGTATTTATCTTAGGAACATAACAAGGACTATTTGTCACCAACAAAAAATGACCAGTTAAAGGCAAAATTTTAAATACCGATAACTTAAAACACCAGATAATTATTTTTCAAACTCAAAGTGTTCTACTATATTGTACAGTGCCTTTTAAAATAACATTAAATAAACATCCTAAAAAGTGGGTGGCAGACAGAAGGATCTCTTAGCGTTTTCAGATTTAATGAAACTAAGCCGAACTTACTAGCTTCGAACTGTGTTCAAGGTTCCAAAAAAAGCTGCTTGAACCTAGCTCCATTAGCCGTCAGACACTCTCCTCCTTGACGTTTTTAAAAACCACGTCCAAACAGTGTCTATTAAAAGTGTTCATATTAAAATTGGTTAATTGGTGAATCCGGGCGTACAAAGACTGGCAATTTAGTAGGTGAGTCGTTGATTTTTTCAAAATCAGTTCCACAGATTTTGATACAATTACAGTAATAATCTGAACTACTCCGTTCGATAACTCATATCTAAACATTCACGTTCAGAATTTATGAAAGTAGTATTGTATTTTAAAATGTAACCAGTCACGAGAAACTGATAACTTAAATTAACGATGATAACCAGAATGTCGCCATCGTAAACAAAGTCGTTAAAATTGCGATTAAAAACGAAAACCCACCTTGACATTACTATTTCGCGATTACAGCCGGCATTGGAATTTTGCAATAACTTGCACAACAACAAAAACCTAAAGTGGGAGACGATCGCGTCAGTCGACCGGTTGTAGCGGTGATATCATACCAACAGGGATATTGTTAATTGGCTCGACTATCAAGAGATTGTCAAGGCCTTCTAGACGTTTTCGATTAGATATTCGTATTGACATTTTGTCGCTTCGACATATTGAAACGGCACTGGCCTGTCGTTGTTTGCTCTACGAATGTCAATTGTCGAATCGGTCGGATTTTGATTTACTGTCAAGGTTACAAAAGAACCACACGACTAATTTTAGAACTTAGTGAATGGCTTCATTAAGATGTAGTTTTTGTTGACATTTCAATGTTGGATAGATGAAACGTACTGACAGTTGAAACGCAATCAAAGTCTTCCAGAAAAAAGAAGTCTGCAATTGAGTAGAATTTCCAATAATTCGACCACGCAGCTGACGTGAGTTGAGCGAATTTCCTAATTTAAGTTTATACGTTATAGGGTTCAACCAACTATTTTGGGAAATTGGTCTGCTCACGAAGGGCCTGAATAGCTGCCTACGTGTACCAAATAGGCTATATTAGTACAATTTGTTTGCATCTCAGCCTTTATACTCGGCTCACGCTTTCTTCGTCCTCCACGCAGAGGAAAAACTCTGAAAGTTTCCACCTCCATCGGAATATAACAAGTAATACAACTATAAAGACATTCGTTAATCATTAAATCCCTTAAATAATTTAATATTATTAAAGTTTTGGTCCAACTTTGCCTAAATTGTTTACGGAACTCTGGGACAACGGGGGATCGTCTTATTTTACCACGTAGACCACCACTGCGACAGTTAAAATTATGCCACTGGTTGCCGCAGGGGTTGGCGAAGGAAGTGAGCAGGAGCAGAGCCCTCTAGTTTTAATATAGATAAAGATTCGTACCCAAACGCTGTCATTTACCCATATGGGTTTTTACCAGTTCTTTAAGCATTTTAAAGTTTTTCATTTGACAAGAAACATTTTAATTTAACCCTGGGGAGGGTGTTCATTTTCTTTCTTTCATTAAGTATGTTGGGATTATTTATGCATTTTTTCTTGTTTTAATACGTTAAAAATACATCAAATTATTGAAGAATAAATAATTTGATCTCGCTGCTGAACCGATGACCTGAGTTGAGCGAATTTCCAAAATTTATTTTATATGTTTTAAGGTTTCAACCATTTGGGAAATTGATATACTCACGAAGGCGTTGATTAGCTGCCTAAGACAAATATAAAGAATAATATAAACTAACATGACTCATGCTACAAATAAAATAGGTAAATCATAAATAAAATATCCGCGAAATACACACATACACATGCCTACATACATACACATGCCTATATCCTTACATACACACCCATATACACACAATAGATACTATACATACTTTACATACAATACATATCTATAAATACTACGCAAATTTTTAATGGAATAACTTTAATTTTTAATAACAAAGAAAACCTTTAAATTTAAATTACAAAACTAAAAGCAACCACAAACTTCAGTGCCTCGATGAATGTAAAAGACCAGTAAAAAAGAAATTATTTTATACAACATGAAAATATTCATATTACATAAAATTAAATGGAGTAAATCAAACATGAAAAAAAAAGAAAGTATTACCAGGAAATCACACACTCTCTCTTTGCTTGGCCAAAAACTGCCCCCTAACATTCAATCTAAACCCTGATAGACCTGAACCCTCCCTTACCCGGGCAACAACTGAATTCCACAATCTGCAACCTGAAACTGCAAAGGATTTGTTGAAGATGGATGTACGGTGGAGGGGAATTTGGAGAATTCTAGAAGCCGAACTATGTATTGACACTATGTATATCAGACATAAAATTAAAAAATGTAGAAAAATAACACGGAGAATTAGTTTTAAAAAACTTATATAATACAGTCAACAAAGCAAGATCTCTTCGATAACAAAGCTTGAGCCATTTCAATTGGTTATAAAAAGGAGTAACATGTTGACCAAAACCTATGGAGAAAATGAACCGGATACATGCATTTTGTGCCCGCTGGAGCCTTAATGCTACCTCGGCCTTCAAGTCACTGTAAACGACAAAACCATAATCAAATATAGGAAAAAGAAGTGACTCGACAAGCAGAGCTCTCACCTTAGTGGGAATCAGCATTTTGTAGCGTCTCAACTGTCTTAGCGAGGAAAAGACCTTGTTGCAGACATTGTCCACATGGTTTGACCAAGTAAGCGTTCTATTGAATAAAATACCAAGATTTTTGACTTCGTCCTTAAATTCTAAGTTAATATTATTAACCTTTATATTAGGCACAGATCGAAAATCAATATTCTTTAATAAACGTGGGTAGCCGATTTTAATTGCCTGCGTTTTCCCTTCATTAATCTTGAGACCATGACGAGCTGACCAAGCAGTCAATGAAATAATATCTTTATTTATAAGGCTTACGCATTCATCTGTATTGGGAACATCACAGTGTTTATACATCTGAAGATCGTCTGCATAGATTATTAAAATTATCTGATTGGTAGCTGCAATTATTAAAATTTGAAGAAATGTCATGTATACATAGAGAAAAAAGCAGTGGTCCCAAAACGTGTACGAAATATATTACTACAATTTATTTGCACCTCATCCACTTGCCCCTGCTCAAACGCTGCTTCGTTCCGCTCGCAGCGGAAAAACTTGGTTAGCAGAGAACTCAATTTGTACGATACTTTTAAGTAGTTCAATTAGATACTTTTATGGTATTTTACATTTTGACCGTTTTTGGCGCACCCAGACGGGCTCGTTTGGGGGAGGGGTGGGCCTAAGATCGTGTAAAAAACATTTTGTTTGATAAAACCCCAAACAAGTTTAATTTTAGAACGAAATGGTTTAAAAACGCGATGGGTACCAACTGACCACTCCCAACCTTAAATCTCACCAATCTCAAATTGAAAATTCGCATTCACCAGTTTAAAATCTGGAATTAAATTTGTCAAAATTAAATAAAGTGTTTAAAATGTTTTTTGGACGACTGTAAATTTGTACTCAGCTGCAACATGGGCTCAAAAAGTTTAACTTATATAATCCGCCCATCAAGCTACTTTTGACAGTCTCTGAAGAGATAACCCATTATCTGCGCAAGCGTGAACGAGCCAGAACATGACTCAAATAATGATTATTGCCCCCATTACATTTATCGAAGTCTTGACGTAAAAATCGAGCGTGGGGTGTAAGAAAAATGGCACGAGTTTATCTAACGATTTCTTCAATACTAATCGATCATCTTATAAAAGCAGAAATTACTCGACTAAACTGGTTGTAGGCCAGAAACGTCCTACGCTGCGGAGAAAGTATTTGGAGTAAATCGCGTTGCGTTCTCTTTGTTAACCCGTCCCTAACGATGACCACTCCCATTGGAAGAAACAATCTGCATTTAAACAAGTCCAGCGCTAGTTTAATGGTTATTAAAAAGGCGTTTGTAAATGTGTCTGTAGGCTTCTAGCTGAAGGTGATAAACTAGAATGCACGCTGTGAAATAGTTCTAGTTAATAACTAGTTACATGTAGGAATATAATAGAAGCTTATTATCGAATTTCAATAGGAAAATGAGCCATTGCAGTGACTCTTATGGTGAGATCTAGGGTCGGAGTGGTCAATGAGCACCATCATGGTCCCCAGAACACGTTTTGTGACGATATTACCATTTTCCTATATACAGGGTGCCTCATAAGTAAATTGCCAAACTTCAGGAATGGTTCTATGGGTCAAAATAAAGAGACAATCGAGAGTGAAATATTTCCAAAAACGCTTGATTTCCAGACATCAGCCATTTTGTTTTTTTTACAAACTAATTCATATCTAGAGAACAATTTGACTGATTGACTTCAAACTTGGCATGAAGTTTACCCTACCAATGATCTACGTAAAATCATCTACCTAAAATGATGTATTTTAAGGAAAATAAACGACTATATCCAATCAAGCGTTTCAAAATGGCAGCTGTTTGAGAATTTCAAACCTTTATTACGAAAAGGCCGTAGGCCTATTATACAGGGCGTCACAAAAAAACCTTAGCGGGCTATACAGGATCAGATTGTGTACATTGAAAAATTTTTTAATTGTTCATCTTTTCGGATTAAGCTTAGTTTAGTCGCAATCTGCCATTTTTTGTTTTATAAAAACTCACTGTAACTCCAGAAATAGATCAGTTCAAATTTGGTATAAACATTCTGTATGTTACGATTTACAAGTGCACCAATCACGAGGAATTTAGTTTTATAGTTTTTAAAATGGCGGCCGTTACAAATTTTTAACGTAGCATATCTTGAAAACCGTTAACGTAACAAAAAATGTCATGTATTTTTCTTTTTTAACGACAAACAAAATGGGTTTTGGTCGTTTCTGTAGGCCAAAGGATAATGGGACCAGGAGGAGGGGCCGCATGGGACCCGTGGCTTATCATTTTACGAAAGATACCAGGGGGTACCTATTTTAGGGGGTACCTCTTTTGTAGCCTTTTAAATTTCCTATCGGCTGGTGTAACTGTCAAAACAATTGAACGAAGGATAATAGTTAAGTTAAAGATAATAATCACAGCACAACTTCCCACAATATTGTTGTGTTTACTGTGTTGGTATAGGATGCCGAAGAAACCAATTATTAGACATAACTTAACTATTATCTTTTAACCGATTGTTTAAATAACTACACCATCCTCTAGAAAATTAAAAGGACTACAAAGAAAGATATCTTGACATTTTTGTTTTAAATGTAGCGGTTTTCTGTAGTTTAGGTTGAAAATTTTCAACAGCCGCTATTTTGAAACTCATTATTTGGATATAATCATTTATTTTTCTTGAAATAGAACATTGGTGGTGTAAACATAATGCCGAGTTCGAACTCAATCGGTCAAATTGTTTTCTAGGTATGAATTATTTTGTTAAAAAAACAAAATAGTGGATATCTGGAAAACGAAGCTTTTTATGAAAAAAAAAAATTCTTGCTTTTACCTTTATTTTGACCCATTGGATCATTTCCTTTGGCGCCTTCGTGAGTAGACCAATTTCCCAAATGGTTGATAACTTAAAACATATAAACTTAATTTTGGAAATTCGCTCAAATCACGTCAGCGGTTTAGCTGCGTGATGGAATTGTTAAGAATTGTAAAACTAAAGAGAAAAACATTTCAGGATAAAATTAAAACGATTTGATCCATTTAAAAGCGGTGCTTTATAACTGAGGCTTGTGTGATGGTGTGCCAAGTTTGCTTTCCATTCGTTAATGACTCAATACAGAAAGATTGTTAATAAATCATTATTTTATATTGAAACGAAACAAATAACAATCAGATATGAATGAAATTTGAAGCACAGTTTCAATACACACAGATGCACTCATATTGTTTTTGAAAACTATAGTTAATGTTTAACATAGTTTCCATTTTTTTCACATTGCTGGTATTAATGATTTATTTTACCTTTATCTAATCGTTTTTAGTCAGCTGTTAATAATATTTGCCCTCGTCAGCTGTTTTCCACTCGTCTGTGTCATTGACAAGCTTGATCACATTAATTAAACCTTCGTTAAAATGTGTTTACAATAACTATGGTGTGTAGTATAATCTATATATTAAAAGAATTTATGAAAACTTGTGTCAGGCAGTACGGCCATTCTATCCAGCCGATTTCCTTATTATTTTTTTTTTAAATTGCAGGTAATCATTCACAGATATGTCATCAAGCATTACAAATCATGTATCTTTCGCCTTACAAACGTTATAATCAAATGCAAATTTCTGCTGTGTATTCCTCATGGGGGTTTTTTTTGGTTCTTTGTCCACTTTGCGTTCGTATACCGTCCATCCGATTGCTTTTAAATTTTGCATAGTAACACAGGTTAACCCTGGGAAGGTTTTAGGCCATTTACCAAAGTCCTAGGACATTAGGGCTACGCCCCAGTGGCCCTCAAAGTTTCAATGTTAATCTTATTGAAGAAAGATTTCTTTTGATTTTATCAGGGGAACAAAAAACAGCTGTTCGTATGAAAGCTTAAAACAGCTGATTTTGATCAACAACTGATTTGGATCAAAAACTGAATATAATTTTAGGTTAGCTGTTCGTATAAAAAACTTAGCAACACATCATATTTGTTTACTTTCATTACCATAGCAACATTACTTAGAAAATTTGAAGAGTATTACCTTTTTGAGGTTACATTGACAAACTAAAAACAAACACAAACAAAAATCAACGAAAAATGCTAACTATATTTTAATTCAATTCAAAAATTGGTTGTTACAAACCTATTATATATAAAACAGCTAATTTGGATCAAAAACTGAACATAATCATTCAGAGATGTGTCAAGTCTTATATATTATCATCCGTTCAGCCGCTATTCACCCGAGAAGGAGCTCCGGTATACAATCCTTCAAATTTCCCATGTTAATCTTATGGAGATAATGTTTAATGAGTTTGAGTCAGCTGCCAAATAAAACAGCTGATTTATGCTCGGTCACCTATGTACAAACGAGCCAAAGATTAACGAGATTCTTTATCGAATTTTCCACCTGCGAGCGAAGCGAAGCAGCCATCTGAGGCCGAAGGTCGAGCCGGGGTTGGGACGCGGAGCGTCCAGGGGCAGAGCCCCTAGTACATTTTAATATAGAGATCAATTTGAAAATGTTACCAAGCTATGTTATGGTGAATGGAAAACCAGCAGTCGGGGAACATGCAAGCTTAGAAAAAGATAACATAGTAAATAGTTGTTGGAAAATATATTTGGGAATGGTGCAAGGTGAAAAGGAATGGACGAGCCGTACCGTTAAAATTTTCAACGGTCTTTAAAAGTTTAGCAACTTACAGTAAAAATTAAGTAAATATTTTCAAATATTAAAAATTCAAGCTGTAGATTGTAAAAATTTTATTAAAAAAAAAAGAAAAGTTTTCTCTTTCAAACAGAAACCAATTGTAATATTGTATTGCATTATTTTTATGATAGGTATTACGTTTCATTAAAATAAAGCGTGAAAGGAATTTGCGAAAAATGCAACATAACCGTCCTAATAATATAGTTGCTAAAGAATGCGACACAATTTCTTACAGTTCGTATTCGTGTGACGTCGTTTGTTTCCGGAATTTCAAGTTTCCGCGAAATCACAGATAACAGCTGTTTGTCATTGTTGCGTATGTTTTATTTGAAAATTTCAACAATAAATCAAAGTTAGTAAAACATCCGCAATAGTAGAATGCATCAATAGTGCCCACACATTAACACAAACTAGCCTACAAAAACGTCAACATTAGCGACTAAACTTAGTTAAAACTACCCTTTGAATTACTAAACATACACTTACTTTGGCTCCTGTCTTTTTTCTTCAATTTACTGCTACTTTTCCCCATGTTTGGCACCACTCACTTTGCTATTACAATGTAACGTTACACAAGTACTACCAACACAACATTTTAACTCACTATCACTTTTCCTCAATAAATTTCACAGCCACGTCGCACAAGGCCTAATGCATTTATTGTTCATATTCACTGGAAAACAATGCCACAATAATTATCTTAATTCCCCCGATCCACGAATGTTATCAGAACTGATCGTCTTACAGATTATATTTAGTTTAATTTCCAATTAGAAATAATTTTATTGAATGCATCAATTAGTAATTTATATAACCATCTTAATGTTGAATTATAATTAATATTGTAGTACTTTTTACTTTATTTCATATCTGTATTTTTGTTACGTTATATTTAAAATAATATAATTAAGAATTGATATTTGGACAGCAGATTCCTTTCTTATTCAATATTTGTATTTAATTTTGAAATTTTTCTCCCACTCTACTTTTTCTCTGTCGCCCTCTGGCATATTTTTGTATGAATATAACTTTCTCAAATATGTAACACAATACCATATAATACAATTATACGGGTAACAGCTAAACAAGTAATAAACTATAAATTGTGTCAAATTAATTGTGTTTACCGCCAACAAGTAATATTTTAAAATGTTTAGGACAGGAATTTTCAGAATTTCTCAACAGCACAAATATAGAAATGTTTTAGCTGTAAATTTAAGTACACCAAACCCTTCACAAAAAGACACCTTCAGGATTGTAACACACCAAAAATTGTGTCAAATTTAAATAATTTACCGACAAAAAGTAATATTTAAAAATGTTTAGTATAGGAATTTTCAGAATTTTTTAACAAGTAATATAGAACAAATATTACAAATATAGCACAAATATAGAAATGTTTTAAATGAAAATTTTTAAACAAAAAACTGCCATATATTCATACAAAATCGTTTAGGCCACATTCAGGATTGTTACAAACAAAAATTAAGTTAAATTTTAATATTTTACCGTCAAAAAGTAATATTTAAAAATGTTTAGAATAGGACTTTTCAGAATTTTTACAGCACAAATATAGAAATGTTTTAGATGAAAATTTTAAACCACCTAAACGGTCATATATTCATACAAAATCATTCAGGTCACATTCAGGATTGTTAAAAACAAAAATTTTAATATTTTACCGTCAAAAAGTAATATTTAAAAATGTTTAGAATAGCAATTTTCGGAATTTTTTAACAGCACAAGTATAGAAATGTTTTAGATGAAAATTGTATACCACCAAAACAGTCATATATTCATACAAAATCATGCAGGCGAACTTTAGGATTGTTACAAACAAAAATTACGTCAAATTTAAATATTTTACCGCCAAAAAGTAATATTTAAAAGTTTAGGATAAGGATTTTCCTAAATTTAAAAGTTATAATTACAAATTTGTATAGTAGGAACTTTAAAAATTTTACTGGCGTAAGTAGAGACATTTAAAAAATGTTAATTTAAATACGCCAATACTATCATATATTCTCATACAATTTGGCTTGAATCGCTTTCATGGCTGTTAACCTTAAAATACTCGATTTTCTATTTAGATTTGGACAAATTTCATCCCAACCAAAAAAAAAAAAACTGTGCTATTACCCTTCCTCAAGCAATGTTAATATGTTTGATGATTGGAAACACCAACTGAACTAAATAATATGTGTGTTTTGTTACCCAGAATGATTACTAGTTAATATTGAAATTATAAATTATTGTAAATTTGGCAGAACCGCAGCAAACCATAACCTTCCGATCACAATATTTGAAGTAAACGAATTAATTATCCCTTGTCAACTGTTTGCAGTGTTGAAGTTAAACCATTTATTTTGGTCGTTCGAGTTTGAATTTATGTGAAACGAAAAATGAAACAATTGTGTATTATGAATACGAAGCTATGTCTGTTTGCTTTAACTGATATTAGATATTTGGTGTTTTAATGTAGAGGAAGGAATAGATTCTTCCCTCCACACAGCGAGACCGATGTGTTTCATGTATTCGTTTCCAAGTTAGTTTTAACAGCGAATGATATGCGTTTTACAATTAATTACAAACTTGTTAATTATTTTATTATTCGTTATAATATTGTGTATGTTAACCACGTGTACACAATAATCTCGTTTAGAATATGATGAAATTGAAAAGTCTGAACACAAAAATATACCTATAAAGTAATATCAAATTCCAATATTTGTAATAACAGACTCGTAAATACGTCACCTCCACCGCGGTTAACAACAGACCTTTGTTTTAATTTTACGAGGTAGCCTATTAACAACAAAGCGTGAAAGGAATTTGCGAAAACTGCAACATAAACCGTCCTAATAATATGGTTGCTAAAGAATGTGACACAATTTCTTACAGTTCGTATTCGTGTGACGTCGTTTGTTTCCGGAATTCCAAGTTTCCGCGAAATCACAGATAACAGCTGTTTGTCATTGTTGCGTATGTTCAGTCGAGTAGCAAGGCGCGATACACGGTATAGTGGAAACA
>JAGFPH010001564.1:209774-233721 GCA_018207615.1 Philaenus spumarius
TATAATTTAATTTGTTTAAATTTAAATGTGATTATGCAATTATTATACCTTTACTCTTAAATTATTATCATTTAACTTTATAGGTTAATGTAATATAATATTTTGTTGACTTTTACCAATTTGTCAAATTGTCAATAAATTTATCAAAAAACTGCAATAAAACATGTAATCTGTGACCAACATTATCCTTTAATAAATTAATAGTACAGTATTCAATCTTCGTAATACGATCGTTAAAACCCGTTTTTTGACGACCAATCTATTCATTGACAAATAAATTTAGAAAATACTCAATCTAAATATCATCTGTGTACAAACATTTACCGATAGTAATTAACAATAATCCACAAGACGATCAGCTGATCAACTAAACGCACAATATCACTGGCACACGTCACACCAGCTGACTGGACCAACGCACAGTACCACAATGTACCGCCGCATGGCACACACTGACTGACAGGCGCTGGCACGCACGCGCGTAGTACAGTCCCCCCCTCTCCTTCCACACCTGACGTAGGGGGAGTCATTCATGGTCCACTCGAGTTATGTCTTATCATTTGTTTTGAATCGTTATCAGTGATGATTAGCTAAAATAAACAATCGGTTGTGTCTACAGTCTGTCAGTTGGTTTAGAATTAACTGATTTATTTAAATCATTTATAGTTTCTAAAGAAATATAATAAAAGGTATTTTCTCGAAGTATACACTAAAACAAAAATAATAGGGACAACGTTAAAGCATTCCATACAAGATAGTAGTCCTACTTTGTTCTGTGCGAAGAGAAATAATTAATTCGATCAAGGACCTGACTTGAGTTGAGCGGATTTTCAAAATTAAGTGTACATATGTTTTATGGTTTCAACAAACCATTTGGGAAATTGGTCTACTCACGAAGGCGCTGAATAACTGCCTCCGAATACGATATATATTAGTAGAATTTTTTTTGAACGTTAGCCTCAAGCCCCGGCTCACGAGTATTGGATTTCGACCTTTAGGCGGCGGAATATGGACTGCTTTGCTTCGCTCGCATCAAACAATTTCGCGAAATCCCGGCCGTTAGTCTCGATAATGCCCAGTTGGATTTTAACCGCGTACTTTTATGGTAGTTTATATTTTGATAAATTTTAGGGAAACTAGATGATCTAGGCCGTGTAAAAAACAAAATGTGCAGAATATTGTCCTATATTTATTTTTTTAGATCAAAACCAAAAAACGTTTCATTCTTGTACAAGAAATCTCAAAAAGGTTTGACTTTTGGTCAAAAACGTGTTTCCGGTTGTAAAATTCGGTCGTTACACACATATAAATATATTTATATAACATTTTTAATGACACTACCCAAACGGGACCAAGATCGGTCTCACCATAAGAGTTACTGGTTTAGCTCATTTCTAATACGGAAAATTACTATACACATAAATTTGAAGTGGTTTAAAAACACAATGTAGCCTACATCCACTTCCTATGTATTACACATTAACACACAACTAATAGGCATATTTTCAATCTAACATTAAAGTCCTTAAGTTAGTTGGAAAAATTCTCAGATTACGAATAATTCCAAAAGAAGTTTAGGCCTAGAGTTAAATGGTTCAAAAATGGTTTTGACAATACCAAGAAATTATATTTTTAGTTTATAGCCGATAACTCGGTTATCTTTTGAGCTACGAGAGGGGGGGAGGATAAAAAGACCGTTTTGTTTCTTATTAAAAAATGAACTTTAATGTTCCCATAAAATTTGTTTTGAGTTAGTGGTGTTCGAGATATTACTTTCTCCACCCTATACGTAGTATATGGAGAAAGTATTGTTTTCGTAAAAATGTTCGAATTTGAATTATCAGTTGAATTATCTGTTTTGGTGCTCCCAGAACCCCCAAAAATTGTTTAGTGCAATTATCTGTGTTGGTGCTCCCTGAACCCAAAAATATTTTTAGTGGAAGTTTTTGTTTTGGTGCTCCCTGAACCCAAAAAAGTGTTTTTAGAGTGGTGTCTGTCTGTCAGTCTGTCTGTATGTATACACGACCAGAGGGGACACTATTGGTCCGATTTTCATGAAATTTGGTATGTAGGTACTAAACCCTAATATCTCCAGGCGTTTTTTTTCATTTTTTGGAATTTTTAATTTTTAAGGGTAATTTACCCCTAAAAACCCATAAAAAACGACAAAAATGCAAATTTCTCAAAAACGGCTCTTAACGATTTTGATCAAATTTTCAGTATTTATAGTGCTTAAGATGCCAAACAAAATGACACCACCCGCTTTTATAAAAACTTCGGCGTTTTATAATTATGGGGAAATGTTTAAAAATAAACAAGTTTGTGTTGTCAATCTAGCATCGCGGCGGCGGCCGCACGGGGTAGCACCAAGGTAGCGAGCACGGCCAGTAATTTAAAGGTCGCGCGATCGAATCCCGCCTGGGACAATAATTTTTTTATAGAATTGACGTAGGTAGAATATTATTTTTTTGTTTTGTACTAAAAAGTAGTAAATACAATGATTAAAAACAATATTATTTTGACTACAGTAAGTTGGGAGAAAGTTTGTGTCAGTTAACTGATACCGTTTATTTTACATTAAAAATTTTAAACGGTCACCATTTTGAAAATATATAAAAAAGTTTAGTTTTTTTGAAAATGGGAAAAACATGGCATACGAAATATGTATCCAAAATTTGCGTTCAATATACTTCATGTATCCAAAAATATTAAGACAGCTTTTTGTAAAAAACACAAAATTATGAATAACTGGGAAACGAAGCTTTTCCAAAGCTATGTTTATATGAAGTTTTCTCTTTATTTTCATTAGTAGAACACGTCCTGAAATTCTCCCTTTCTTCATGAACCACCCTGTATAATGTTCACTTTCGACTATAATAGTGACCCGCTGGAAGCAATTTATATGTTTATGACTATAATTTACAATTTAAATACACAATTGCTTAGAATAAAAAAGTATTTAGCGCAGGAAGGAAGGGATTGTTTTGATTAGTTACAGTTGGATTGATGCGGGTGTATTCTTGTCACATTCATCTCCACGTGTGCAACTGATTATTTTACTGTCGGTGATAAAAACGCGTTTATTAAAGACGATAAAAACTTTATTTGTCTCCGCATCAACACCGCTTCTTACAAAGAGCCTATCGCGACTTTAGCCTCGTGGAAGATGAACCTGTCAATCTAGGAAATCGATTCGGCTGTGGTATTTACGAGATGACATTAATTGGTCCAATCGAATGTCAAGGTTAGTTTGGTTAAATAAATCAAAATAGTTTTCTTAAAGTTGAAACTCGCTTCGCTCACCAACCCCTGCAGCGTTCAAACCTTTTAAAATATTGTGAGATGATACTAATAGGCATATTAAATTTACAAATACAATAATTATTTCTGTTTCATTAGTTAATTTCTACAAGTAAAATTTCCACGTTACAAGTTAGCTGATTTGGCAGGACAACTGTAAAGTTTCAAGTTAGGAATACATTTATTTTAACACTCGCTTCGCTCAAAATGTGGTAAGATGATACTAATACTACTATTAAATTTACAAATACAATAATTATTTCTGTTTCATTAGTTAATTTCTACAAGTAAAATGTTCACTTTACAAGTCAGCTGATTTTGCAGGACAACTGTAAAGTTTCAAGTTAGGCCTACATTTATTTTAACACTCGCTTCGCTCAAAATATGGTAAGATGATACTAATACTCCTATTAAATTTACAAATACAATAATTAGTTCTATTTCATTAGTTAATTTCTACAAATAAAGTTTTCACTTTACAAGTCAGCTGATTTGGCGGGACAACTGTAAAGTTGTGTGTTGAGGTTAGGCCTACATTTATTTTAACACTCGCTTCGCACGCCAACCCCATTGCCGACAGATTATTGTGTACTCTGAAATTTTCACGGACATGAAGATTGATTGGGACAGAGGCACTTTGATCTAAGTAGGGTGGTGGGGGTAGCGGTGACCTGTAAATAATTTAAGGCAGAGAACGAAATAGACTAGCACATCTATTCCAACCACCGCAAAACTTCTAGTTTGTCTATAAGTTTTAAACACGAAACCTGAATGTTTCTGGTATAAAAAGTAGAATCGATTAGTCTCTGAAAAATTCTCCACATGCAAACATAAGTTTCGTCGAAATTTGTTCAACCATTCCGGAGATCAGCCCGAACAAACAGAAAGACAAACAATAAAAAAAATGCATGTTTATGTTTTGGTATTATGCGAATATCCATGCGAGCTTATAAAAAGGATTTATTTCGAATTGACACTTCAATTGATTTATAAGTACAGATGTATAAATGCTGCGGTTTACACAAGGCAAATAAAACCACAGATTCTTCAAAATCGGATATGTCGGTGTCGAGTTAAATCGTAATAAACAAACACACTGTTTTTCATCTATCTATATAAAATCGAAATGGCACTGATTCATTCATCAGCAGAACTAAAAATCTACTGAACCAAATGAGTTCAAATTTGGCATGCATGTTCAGTTGGACTTTTAACGCGCACTAAGAACGGATTTTGAAAACGTCCCAAAGATACGCCAAATATTCGCGTTTTTTTTAGCGATTTTTTGCGTTTTCTCAGCTTTTTCGAGAACTAATTGGCAGAAAATGTTGAAATTTGGTACTTAGGTTCGTTTAAGGCCTAAAAGTAGTCTGTTAAAAATGTTTGAGATTCTCCCAAAATTACGCCAGAAATAGGCGTTTTTGAATTTTTCCTTGCGTTTTCAATGCGTTTTTGATCATCCTCAAATTACGCCCGAACGGATTGGAATGAAATTTAATATGTAGCTTCCTCTAGGGCCTTAGGCGCTCTCTAAGAAAGGGTATGAAAAATTTCGATATTTTAGGAGGGGTTTGGGGGGATCAAAGTTACTAAAATCATAATTTCAGATCTTTTATTATTATGACAATAGTGCTTTTATTATTTAAGATCTATATATATATATATAAGCCAAATACCACTCACTAACTGAACACTTCAAAAGATTACAATTACGTTAAAAAGACTGAAAATACCAACCACCACGGGCAACGCCGTACGTGTCAGCTAGTTTATAATATAGTTTAAAAGATTAAATATAGAATTAATGAAAACTTATAAAAACACTGAATAATATTAAGATTTTATTTAAACACTACGGGCTTCGTCCCAGCTCGTTTCTCTCACCGACTACCGCAGCGACTTGCAGCTAAGCAATTGAAAACTGTACAAATCTGACACTTTCACTGAAATAACGATGGATTAGGCACTTAGATCGTGGGGTAGAGTGGTGGGGTTGCGGTATCATAGATCCTGATGCATACGCAGAAGGGCCACGCATTTTGTGTGAACGACAGGATTTTTGTATAGAATAGAGCAATATAAACCTAACCTAATAACGTTGTTGGTTTTTAGAATCAACCGATTCTAAAATTGCCAAGATGGTTTCTATGGTAATAAACGTAAATGCTTTCAAGAAATGTATGTTGGTTCAGTATAACCATAATGTAAAATTGTGTTAAGCTTTTGATCCAAATCAGCTGTTTTATTTATAATTTGTAACAACAGAGGTTTGCGTTATAATGCAGTAAATTGTTTTCGTTGGACCGTTTGTTAACCTAAGAAAGATGTTGATCGTGAAGAATAAAAAACTTATTCTAAATTTGCTAAGTTGGTTGTTATGGTAACGGATGTAAGTGCACCCAACAACATATGTTGCTAAGCTTTAGATCTTAATCAGCTGTTTTATTCGTTACAGAGTTGAAAATCTCTAATTTTATGCACAGTTTTTAATTTTTTCAAATTTTAAATAGGAATTCATAAACAGACATTTCGATTTTATTTATATGTATCGATATTCGTAGATCTGCCAAATAAATAATTTGCCAAGTTTAGTTGCACATAGACACAATGTTTTTAAAGTATTCAACTCTAGAATAATTCAGTCACGCAGCTGAATGGCTGACGAGTTGTAGATGTAGGCCAGTCGGTAGAGGTAATTTTAGACCAAAAGTTCCAGTAATTTACAATACGGCTTTTTTTTTTTTTATAAGTACATTGAAGTATGTAGATTTACATAAAAAAAAGTTTACCAGTCTATCGATTTCCCAAAGTCGAAAAAAGAATCGATTATCATTTTTTTCCTTCTCGATTATCCTTAATATTTCGAGCTGGGATAAAGATAGAGAAAAATAAAAAATACCACCGTGTAGGGGAGGTATTTTTAAACAAAAAAGATCATATGTATTTATTTCGTCCGAGCAATGGTTTGTCTGGAAAAAATTCGATAATGCAGGTATGTATTTTTCAGCAGGGGAAATCACTAAAAGGGGACATCTTATTCACATATGAAGCGTTGGCTCATTCTAAATTGGCCGAATTTTAATATATCGAATTGAAACTGGACGTAGGAGTTAAAATATATATTTCAAACATTTATGCTGAGTCTCAGCTTGTGATCTTGAAAATGACCCGATCTAGGAGTCGATTTCGATTAACGATTTTAGGAGTACCAGACCCACGAACTAATTTCAATCTATTCCAGTTTCGTCAATTTTTGGAATATCAACATCAAATTTGTTTTACAAGTTGAATACACCAGTATAAATATTCTTAGTAAGTATGAACGATTTTTGTCATGTTATTTTTAAAAAAGGAGGTGCTTGAAAATGGTCTTCTGTTTTACCTACCTCGTTTTAACTATAACACTTTTGGATTCAACGACTCCATTTTCGACATTTTTTAACATATCGATTTAAAAATTGGTACAGAAGTTAAAAACATAATTGTTTTTTGCTATACTTATTTTAAAAACCATATTTAAAAAATTGACTAATCTGCAGCCGATTAACTCAAGCGTTTTGATGAAAAATCTAAAAAGGTCTAAAATTATACTTTTTTAATTTACTTGTGCTTTTAAAAGTAAATAATGAAAAAGGTTTATACTCCTTGAACTTGTTTGAATCTATATATTTAACTTGTAAAAAAACTTTCAGGTTGATATTTTGAAATTTTTTTAAACTGGAGCCGATTAAAATTAGTTCGTGGGTCCGGTACTCCTAAAATCGAGAAACCCATTGATAAGTCAAGTGGCTCTAGATCGGTTCATTTTCCAGATAACAAGCTGAGACTCAGCATAAATGATTAAAATACATATTTCAACTCCTATGTCAAGTTTCAATTCGATATATTAAAATTCGGCCAATTTAGAATGAGCCAACGGTTCATATATGAATGAGATTTCAACTTACGGTGATTTCCCCTGCTGCAAAATACATACCTGCATTATCGAATTTTTTCCAGACAAACCATTGCTCGGACGAAGTAAATACATATGACCTTTTTTGTTTAAAAATATCTCCCCTACACGGTGGTATTTTTTATTTTTCTCTATCTTCATCCCAGCTCGAAATATTAGGATAATCGAAAAAAAACATGATAATCAATTTTTTTCGACTTTGGGAAACCGTTAGACTGGTAAACTTGTTTTTATGTTAATCTACATACTTTAAGGCACTTATAAAAAAAATCAGCCGTATTGCAAATTACTGGTAGTTTTAACCTATACCGACTGGGCTATTGAGCGAATTTCCAAAATTAATTTTACTATATGTTTTAGGATTCCGACCAACTATTTGGGTAATTGGCCTATTCACGGTGGCGCTGAATAGCTGCCATGGTGTACGAATGATACTAGTAGTATTTATTTGCACCTCAGCCTCCAACCACAGCTCACGTACTTGCAGTGGATTTTTTGGCTAACGAACTTGTTCCGAGCGACTTTACAAACTGTATTAAACATATATATAAAATTTTTAATATGTAATACCCCAAAACGTGTTCTGGATACTATGATCAATACTCATTGTCTACTCCTGACCTTAGGCCTCACCATAAGATTCACTGCAATCGCTCATCTTTCCCATGGTAATCCGCTAATAAGAATGTAAGCTGTATATTCCAGTCGTGTGCGTAACCCACCTCGGGACGTAGTGCCTACTTAGAACTAATAAAAACATCTTTGAATGTATGCATTGCTTTCGACCTCTTATTTTGGACAATCGACGTCCATATCTTTTCAGCCGAAGGAAATATCAACGGCTCGCATACGTAACAATCCACAGCGGAGACTTCACACGACGAATCAAAGATATAATTTTATAAACACGAAGCAAGTGTTACGAAACTCTTACAAAGTGGGCATTGTAATCACCGAGTGAGATAAAGTAGGCGATCGTAAGGCAATGGCGTTGTGAAAGTACACTTGCCTATAGTAGGGAGATAGAAGATGTTAATGCCTCGAATTAACTTTTGAAACCTTTCACCTGCTTACTGCATCTTTATGAAGGACATTGATGTAATGCTTAAGTATTTTTATGTTTGCTTCGGATAGTTCAATTGATAAATAGAGTCAAATGGACGACAGAAAGGGGGATATTAAATATTTTTGGTATTTTTGGTAGCAACTGGTTTTAATGAGTTCCATAGTTTCTGGGAAATGAGATGGAGAAAATCGCTAATTTATGAACAAATTAATTTTACCCCACGTTTTTCGATAAACTTCACCTCTGGAATTCTTTACCGTCCATTCGAGAGACAAAAGTTGGTAAGGAAGTTGTAGCACATTAAATTTCCTTATTTGATGTTTCATCTTCATCTGATCAAAACTTTAGCAATTTTGTTATTTCCTACGTATTTCGAAAAATTAGCCCCAAAGCTGTAGTTTGCACTGTTTGCCATTTAAATTGTTAAGTTCTTTGTGGGTGGAGATGAAACCTCTCGTAATTATAATGTTTTGTACGTCTGTGTAGTAAGGTGATTGGATAAATAATGGGTTTGCTGTAGTGGCTTGGATTTTTATCCCATAAGAGCAATGTTAAATTTCAAACCATTTATTTCGTTTATTTTTTATCATAAAATTGTTTGCAAGGTCTCATTTTAAGCACAGTCACAATATCCGTTTTGCAATTAAGTTTTTTTTAAATGCTTTTGTGTCAACTGCTTTATTTGTTTAACGTTTGGAATGTGCTGCCCATGGGTGTCAACGAGTTTTAATATTTTTAAAAAGAAATGAGAAATCAAAGAGGATTCTTCATTTTGACGGCTGCGCAGTAAACAAAGATTTTTTGAGATTCGTCATGATTCTGTTACATATCCACAAGTCTACTTAAGGGCCTGCTGTAGTGGCGGCCATCTTGGATTTTTATCCCATAAGAGCAATGTTAAATTTCAAACCATTTATTTCGTTTTTTTTTTTGTCATAAAATTGTTTGCAAGGTCTCATTTTAAGCACAGTCACAATAAGCATCCGTCTTGCAATTTAGTTTTTTTTAAATGCTTTTGATTTATTATGTAATTGAAATTTTGTAAGTACAAAGTTTGAATTTTTTTCCCAACACAATAAAAAATTAATAATGAAAAATAATTTGCAAGCCGGATCCGAAATTTTATAAAGAATATTCAGTTTTTTTTTCAACACTCAATTACAAAAGATAGACTTATAAAATGGTTTGAAATGAGGCAATGTCAAAGCGTTCAGCTGCAAGAAATTGCACTGTTTAGATAGGGATATAGGGAGAAGCGCTTTCGTTTCCGGTTGCTTTCTCGTTTACTGGAGCAGACCCTTATTGCAAAAATAGTACCTAATTCAAGTAGATTATGTTCTTTTCTTCGAACACACCAACTGAATTATATTCATAAGTTTTCTGAAATAGATCAAATACTTGATAGACTCATGAAGGTGTCAATTTTGACGAATTTTATTTTTAATTTGAACTTAAAAATATTTGTTTTTCGATTTTGAAAGCAACGAATTAATTATAAGCGCAATTATTAAAATATAAATCCTGTCAAGGAAAGTGTCAATGTGGATCAAACCACCCCTTAGGCGCAAGTAATCATAGTGGCTATAGTTTTTCTTTCCTATATACAACTTAAGAGAGAAATATATGCCAAGTTTCTGGTCTCTTGCTTAGTAACAAATGTACGAATTACTATTTATTATTAAGTGCAGTTAATGTACTGTACTCTCCAACTACTTCTCGCCTCCAACTAATCTGTCGATCAGGGAAGTGTATGTCTTTTCAGAGAGTATTGTGCTAAGACAAACGAGACTTCTCTTATGCGCTTACGATATAACACATTTATCAAGTCAGTCTCAAATGTCAAACCAGATAAGCCCGCTCTTCCACCAACTAAGGGAGAAGCTACGCCACATCTGTACCGATGTTACCACCAGGTCCAACTGTGGTTAGGAAAAGAGCTTCCTGAAAAGTGGGGGCGGGAAAGGAAAGGGAATCATCTTCATCCAATACCAACGAAGGACCCATCCGCACTAGATATCATAAATATGATATTTTACCAATGCTCGAAAGGTTGTGCCAATATGGGAGCAGGAGAGCATCGATGAATTGCTCTACGGTTTGCCATAACTGTCATGGACATTGTACTAATGGTATTCCTGTTTTGGTTGCGAAGATGTCGACGTGGAAGAAACCGAACCCTTTCCCGTTACTACAGCAATGGTTGAAGATGCGGAGGAGACATTCGCAGTAAAGGACAACCCACCCCTAAAGGATCCTTTCGTCCAAAGCACAGAAAATTTGTTTAATTCAATTTCCAACGTAATTTTTAGGCTACATTACCAATTTTGTTTGTACTGTTATCTAAATCTTTAAAAATTATCTTACATTTTCAATATATGTATTTAATGTAGTAGTTATGCACTTGTTGTTATTGTATTTATACTTTACACAGCGTTTTAACAAAGTGCCAATGGTTTTTTGGGCTTTATCATTTAAATGGCAAAAAAAGCAAATTACAGCTTTGAGGCTTATTTTTCGAAATTCGTAGGAAATCACAAAATGTTGATCAAATGAAGGTAAAACAATAAATAATACAGTATATTCGATGTGAAGAAAATTGAATGCTCCACAACTTCCATATAAAATTTTCCCTTTCAAATGGACGGTAAAAAAAATATCAAAAAGATTGGAGTAAAATTATTATTTGCATAAATTATAGTTTTTTCCGGCTCATTTCTCAGAAACTATTAAAGATACGAACAAAATACCTTTTGTAGGGAATTTTATCAGCTTTTTTTAGGATCAACCGTCTTCGAGATATAGCATAAGCAAAAAACTAAAAAACGGGACCTTCTTATGGTTCTTTAGTGTACTTTGTTGTATTTTACGTTTTGATCAATTTTAGAAGAACCGGACCAGCTGTAAGGTAGTGTAAAAAACCAAAATATGCAGAATGGTCGCTTTGTGAGTTTGCACCTTGCGGCCTAGGATGTTGGACTGCTTCGCTCAGCGAGTTTGCATCCCAGCCATCGGCCTCGTAACAGAAGCTGTGTCGGTAAAATCTCCCCCCCCCCCCTGAATTTTAACCAAGTACTTGTACGGTATTGTACGTTTTGATCGATTTTCGGGGAACCAGACGTGCTATAAGATCGTGTAAAAAAAGACAAAATGTGCAGAATAATATTCTGTAATAATTTGTGTACATAACACCCAAAAAACGTTTCATTCTAGTACAAAAAATATCAAACAATAAATACTTCCAGTCAAAAAACGTGCTTTTGGTTGTTGATTTTTTTTTTTTCACAGCGACTAAGAAAAGCGGCGTGTGTGGGTACCAAATCGGTCGAGAAATGCTGCCGTTGAATTGCGAACACATACATACACATAAACATGTTCTGGGGACCATGATCGGTCTTTTAACTACTTCCGACCTTAATTCTCACCATAGGAGTCATTGCAATAGTTCTTCTTTTCTATGGAAGTTCGCTAATAATACTGGATAACGTTTAACGTACATATTTATAAAAATCATTTTGAAAAATTCTTAAAAACAGTCTTAACTCTGTATTTTACACAAGTTAAAAGTGTAATTAACCATCAGCGGAGCTTATCTGGAGTTGAAATTGAGTGGATATACCCCTAGGGTGTTTTTACCCTTTGGTAGGGAGAGTGGGCAAGAGCGAGAGAGCGCGAGGGCGTGTAGAGCGGTTGCAAGTCCAAAGCAATTAATTACGTTACAAACAAGAACAGTGTAGTTATATACGAACACGAGGATTTGGTGATCGGCCAACACAAGTTTGCTAATGAAGGGGAGGGTTTTACCTTTCATCGGTGGTTCTTAAACTCATAATTAGGTAAATAGGAAAACGTATCCAATCACTGCACACGAATTTAAATAACAAGTGTGCAAGGCTCTCCTTTAGTGAAGTAAAATTGTGTTCATAAGTAAGGTCCGGTACACACACTTGCTGCGTCACTTTCAATCGGTTAGGAAGAAAAGTACAAAGGAACACATGATGCGATACGGGACGCCAGCTTCAGTCCCGACAGCTATCGAGAGGGACGCAGTTACTGTGTCACGCGCGTCACTTTCCCCTAACACAGTAGCCTACCTGGTAGTACCATAGATCATGAAATCCAAATACAATGGTAGTACTAAACTTGCTATAATATTGCAGTGCAAATTAGTTTTTAAAGTTTTTCAGAACTATGTCTAATGAAAATATGGACATAGAACCTTTCATTGAGGAGGTGAAAATGCATCCAATATTTTGGGATGTGAGCCATGATGATTATAATTATAGCTTAAAGAATTGTATAAATTAACAAATAGGCCAGTAATTGAATACAATGATACTACATTTTGGAACATATGGCTATTTTATAAAGCCGTTTCGGTAGAAGATTTATTATACTTCACAGTTCTGTGCTTGGGAGTGATTAGCATTACCGACTCCTTTCTTGTATTTAAGTAAGCGCATTCTCTCTCAGCCAATTACTGTTTTTGTGTTACTGTAGTTTTAACAACTCGTGAATCCGAATGATTTTGTTTTTGGGTTCCATACACGAATGAAAATGGAATCCTTGTAGGACCATTCGTTTGTTCTCCCTGGCTCTCACATAAAATTTTCTCAGGAACGAATACAGAGGGTCCATAAAGTCCCTTTAACAACCCTTTTAATTGTGTTACTGAAAATAAGTTAACAAAACTTTATATACGTTATCTTGTGTTGCATAACAGGACACATTTTTTGACATATCTGAAAAATCTCAAAACGTTCACTCGCAGAGAACAAACTTGATTTTATGGTTCTTTTATGGTATTTTACGTTTTGATCGATTTTGGGGGAACTACACGGGCTATAAGATCGCAAAAAAAAAACAAATGTGTAGAATAATCTTCTATATTTATTTGTTTAGTTAAAACCGCAAAATGTTCATTTTGTGGACGAAAAATCTCAAAAAAATTTACTTCCTGTCGAAAAACAACAGGTTTCAGGTTGTTTGATTTTTTTAACTTCCCGCTAAGAAAATTGAAAATTTTCTAAAATCGGGAAGTTATTGGTTTCACCCCGTTTTTCGAAAATCGAGTATTCATCAGATCTCGACGTTTTGAAGTCCTAGGAATCTTCCCTGACCACTCCCGGGAGGGTGTCACCCTGTCTGTATGTATGTGTGTGTGTGTGTGTGTATGTAAGTATGTGACCCGCTTATAACTTTTGAACGGCTTAACCGATTGGATCCTACCAAACGGCGTTCTAAAGAGTTCCATCAAACTTAGATTTCCTGAAAATTTCAACTAATTCGGACCGGTAGGTTCTGAGAAATTTCGAAAAAACTAAGAAATAAATTTTTTTCAAATCAGGTTTTTTTGGAATAACTTTTAAACGGCTTTACCGATCAATTCCAAAATCTAATCAGCTTTTAACCTTAAAAAGCGACGTCGATCGCTACCAGTCCGGTCAAAATCGGTTAATTCGTTCGTGAGATATCGTAAACGAAAGAAAATTTTAAAAAAATGTTTTTTCTCAATTTCTCCGAAATATTTCATCAGAAAAATTTTTGTTGTCGATTCTTTCAATGGACTCGAAAAACTGCATCGATTGCCGCAAATTGCATAAAAAATCGGTTGATTCATTCGCGAGATATCGTGAACGAAAGAAAATAAAAAAAAGTGTTTTTCCTCAATTTCTTCGAAACTTTTCGTCTGAAAAATTTTTGTTGTTGATTCTTTCAATGGACTTAAAAAACTGCATCGATTGCCGCAAATCGCATAAAATTCGGTTGATTCATTCAAAAGTTATGGCAGTTCAAAATTTCTAAAAATAGTGTTTATCAAACTTTCATCATACTTTTGTAATTAAACTTAGCGGGAAGTTACAGGGATGGCCTTTAGGGTCAATCGTTCTCCAAATTTTTTCTTACGAACTCATCCGAGCGACTTAGAAAACCAACGTGTGCACCAAATTTGACCTAAACTGCGGCCGCTAGAGTGTGAACACATGTACATAACTCTCTATTATATATAAAAAAAAGTTCTACTTCTTCTTCTCATAATTATAAAGTAATAATAATAGATTAAATACGTGAATTGCGTAGCGGTGACCATTGCATAACTTCCAGGCGCCGTGTATTGCGCACAAATTCATGAAGTCGATTATGAAGTCGAATTCAAGTCGAAATAATTTGACCACGCAGCTGCACGGCTGACGTGAGTTGAGCAAATTTCCAAAATTAAGTTTATATGTCAATGTTTTAGGGTTTCAACCAAAAATTTGGGAAATAGGTCTACTCATGAAGGCGTTGAACAGCTGTCTGTGTGTACGCAATATATTAGTAGAATTTGTATCACCACTTGGCTTCGAACCGGGTACTTTTACGGTATTTTACCTTTTGATCGATTTTGGGGTAACCAAGCGAGCTATAAGGTCACGTAAAAAAACAAAATGTGTAGATACATTAGTATTTAATAAAAAATTCTAAAAAAATTGATTTTCGCAGTAAAAATCTCAAAAAAATAGTTACTTTCGGTCAAAAAACGTATTTCCGGTTTTGGGATTTTTTTATAGAGACATAGATAACCAACATGTGTACCAAATTTGAACCAAATCGGACTTAAAATTCGGCCGCTAGAGTGCGAACACATATATACATATATATGATTTTTAATGACACCAAACACGTGTTCTGGGGACCATGATCGGTGCTCATTTGCTACTCCCAACCTTGGGTCTTACCATAAGGGCCACTGCAATAGCTCATTTTTCCTATGGAAATTCGCTAAAAATAAACTTGAACGGGGCCCTCCGGAGAGATCGCGAAGCAGGGGTGGGGGTTGACGAGCGGAGCGAGCAGGGGTCAAGGCCTTCTAGTTTAGATTATATAAATAATTTTTAATGTCACCCAAAACGTGTTCTGGGTTCTACAACCGGTGCTCATTGACCACTACCGACCTTAGGTCTCACCAAGTATCCGTGCAATAGTTCATCTTTTCTTTGCAAATTCGATAATAATCACAGTACAGTAGTTGTAAAAATTTTAATGTCTGATGTATTATTTGACACTGCCGAAACAGGTTTGACAGATTGTGTCGATATTTATTACACACGTTTTTATTTCACAGAAAACACAGAAATATATATTAAATGAGAAGGAAGTCTAAGCAATACACATCTGGTATACAGTCTGGAATAAAACCTTAACTCAAATCCAATACACAAATCATATTCCACCAGGTGATGTCATAAAAGCGATAAACCCACGCCTCGCGTCATTAGACAGTGCAAGACGGATCAAATATTCCTTCTGCTCTACAAATACCGACATTTGTTTGAGACACGACCGACAGTAAGGGTTGTTAGATGCACGTGCCAACCCTGAAGGTAAATATCACTACAGGGATGTGCTTTTTGTTTCCATGGCAACTGAAGTTTCCCGTTTGAGGTGATGGGGGAAAGGGGGTGTGATTTGAATGAGTAATGATATCGACTTAAATATGTCTGCAACATTTTGAGTTTGTATACTAGAGGTCTACGTCTTTGCTTGCTTCGTTTGTCAAACACCCGTGACGACTCTGGGGGAGAGGTCATTGTATACTCTTGATATTTGCACGAAAATCGCGATTGATTAGGACAGATTGATTGACTTGGATCAGGGTAGAATGGTGGGGTAGGGTTGACATGAGTATCATTGCATGCACAGTAGGGTCAGAGTTTTGATTAGGACAGAGGTACTTGGACCAGGGTAGTGCAGTGGGAGTAGCGGTGACATGGATATTGACGCATGAGCAATAGTGCCAGAGTTTTGATTAGGACCGAGGCATTTGGATAGGGGTCATTTGTATCATGATGTGCTGGAGAGTTAGCAAAACAATCCTAGATAGGTCGGCATTTTAGGAAAACTTAAAAATTATAATATAACTAATATTATAATAATATGGTGTAACATAAACTCACAGCTTTATCTTAGTAAACACATAAACTCTTTTTCTTAATTACCAGCCCATTGTATATATTATTAGAACCACTTAAGGGTGTGCAATACTAGGTCGAAACAGTCCCATACAGTACTCTTCAATATAACTTATCTTTCATCTAATTTTGAAGATAATCTTTTGTAAATTTCAGGAAATCGTTAATGAACATGTAAATTATAATTGGAGGGGACAAAAATTGTAAATTATACATTTTTACTAAACATATTTGCTTTTAAACAGGATAAAACAGCATAGAATAATAAACCAACACATGTACTTACATTTATTATCATAGCAACCAATTAAATAAAATAACAGATAATATAGCTGCTGTTTGCTCCATTATTTCCTTTAACAGCTTATTTCAAAAACTGAAGCAATTATTTTTGTATTTCTAGCTTTTAGGTTAGGGTTTTAAAGTGTAGACCTTTTAACCTTTATTATAACTGCTGTTATAAAATATAAAAAAATAATTTGATTTGAACATTTAACATTACTGTATTTACCATCTTGTTTTGAGGTTATTATTAATCCTACACCTGTATTATAAATAAAACATAACATATGTTTTTAGAAGGTTCTTCAGGGATTTAGCGTGCGGAGCACGCAGGGGTCTCCCCTAGTAATACATAATTTTATAAATTAAATATAATAATTTTATAATACATTTTATATTATAAATAAATATTATATTTAATAATACATAGATAAATAAATTAAATAGTAAAATTATTATTCATATTCACATACATCAAACTGCACTTGACTAGACTGGACTAGACTGAACTGTGACGTGACTGATATGACTGACCTGCGAGGGACTGAACTGTCACGGAACTGATGCGTGTGAATCGACCTTTAAACTACAACTTTCCATTTAAGGTTTCCCGCTATAACGAAAAAACAGGCTAAAAAAATAAATGCTTGAGCTTTTTATAAAATTTACCGTTTCTTAGTTATTTTCATTAAAATGGTCGCCATTTTGAAACGGATTATCGGAACAAATTGATTATTCTTTTCAAACTATGGTTTTACATTAATGAGTGACGTGAACAATTTCAACTCAATCGGTTAGCCGTTCTACAGATATACACTATTTAGTGAACAAACTAAATTGTAGATAGCTGTTAAAAGAAGTGTTTCCTGACATATTATGTTAGAGGAAGTTTTTTCTTTATTTTGACCCAATGGTCGCCCTCTGAATTGTTTCCGCACATTACATAATCACTTGCGTTTCTTGTTGAGATTTCATACTGACTATTGAAACGTCCTCTGTTATTTGTTACAAATTTTTATACACAAAGGTAAATGCTCAATTACGAGAAGAAAAATATGAACAATCCATTAGACGCTAGTTTTAAGCTTAGGTTTATGTTCTGCTTTTGGTAAATATGTGATTTCGTTTATTCTGCAGTCACAACAATTACGACCAAGTATGAATTATTGGAAAAGTTTTACAGAGGTTGTTATTTTAATAATAAATTGTAATTTGTACTTACTGACAATCCTGCAACTTCATAAAATTCATATTACCTGAAATAAAAAAAATACACGTTATTCGTGGAATTAAATCTATATATTGAAAGCCGTAAGGAAAAAAACATTTGGACAGTTCGTCTGAGACTTCCACTAGACCGATTTACATGCTGCTTTTACCAAAACAAAGGTTTTCGGTCCTATATTAGCAGGTTTTATTTGTATTTTGAAAATATTTACGTTAAATGGGTCAAAAATGAAAAATATACTTTTCTTATGGAGATTTAACATGGGAGAAAAAGTAAACTTTTTCAATCCTTTGGACAGTTCGTCTGAGACTTTCACTGGACCGATTTACATTCAGTTTATACCAAACAAAAGCAAAACTTTTCTATATTAACAGGTTTTATTTATTTTTACGTCATCTTAATTTCTTAAATTAAAAAAATCATTATTTCTAAACCTTTGCAATGATTTTATTTTACAGTTCTTCAATCAGCTGATTTTAAAGAAACAAAGTATTTTGTCTAACAACAGAAGAAGAGCAAACGCTCATATAATATAACAGCTGATTTCACCCATCATCTGTACAAAACCTAGCGTAGATTGTATTTTGGGGTTATGTTAACAATTACAATCAATTCATCAATAATGTAATTCTTCTGAAGTTGATTTTTTAAATATGAGTTATAAAATTAAGGTAAGGCTATAATACGTTATAAGATTTGTTTTGAGGTTAATATAAATACAACCTTTTATCAACAATGAATTTATTAATTTATACAAATTTATGGAAGATACCCATTTGTTTAACTTCGAAAACATATGTACATCTTCGTAGCATATAAATATATTCCAGTATTAATTTCTTTATTATAATATTAATAACTTCTAAATCATTTGATAATCAATATGAAATAAAAACCAATTAAAGATAACATGTGTATCTTTATCTTGATACATAGGCCTAATTAAGGTTTACAGAAATACAACATTTTACAAAAAATAGGCCTACAGTTTTAAATTGCAATATTTTTCATGGTAGTTGGTAACTGTATTATTTATGCACGGTAATATTATTTATGGGTTTTCTCCTTTCTTTCCTATTTGTATTGATATCCCATAAAATTAGATTATGTGTACAAAATATTAGTTAAATTCACTGATTGTCGAATCCATTTTTTCTTCTTTAACTTTGTTACAAGAAAAATAATTGGAAGGAAGTAGCATTTAAAAAAGTACATTTTATACACGTTTCGCGCCATCTGCCTAGCGCTCCATCGAAAGCTGTATCGACGGGCAACAACTATCTATATATTTTAAGTTAGGCCTAGACTGAACAAAAATAAAAATAAATAATGTTTATTGTTGATTCAGTAATCAGCTGTAACTTCTACTAATATTTCCATTAACAGTTTATTTCAAATTTTAAATCAATTTCTAATTTTTAGGTTGGGTTTTTATTAAAGTGTAGACCTGAGCCTTGCTGACTTCACAACGGGTTCCTACGACACATACCGGGTTCCAACAGGGGGGTTGGCGTGCGGAGCACGCAGGGGTCTCCCCTAGTATTCAATAATTATAAATATATGGATATTTTATTTAAAAATGAAATCTGAAGGAAGATAGGAGAGGCAATAAAAAATTATATCTGGAAATGAGGAACTATCTTATTCAACACATCTATGTATAATATGATCGTTTTTGAGGTTAGAAATCGTTGAAAATAAAGGTATTTTATAATTCTTTTTGTTTACTTCATACTTGACAGCCTAAAAAACAACTTAAACATACACACAAAAAACCATCTATTTCAAACTATCAAAATCTTGGGATATTGATCTGAATGACTACGATTTTAATAGAATCCGAAATGTTTGAGCTTCTGTAAATTTACAAATTAAGGCCTACCAACTGTCACGTGAATTTTAAAATGAACAATAATACAGTTTTGCCTAAATAACTGTATTTAAAATATTTGATGTTGAAATCGTCGATTGAAGTACGCCTATGGTTAAAATGTGTGATCTTTTTCCAAAATATATTTCAGGTCTTTCAGCAAAATGTTTAAATGTAGGTTCTGAACATTTTACCAATGTTGAAAATCCTTAACGGCATTTACCCAGTTAGTGTTTGTTGATCTAAGTAGTTTCTTCTGAAGAACGAAGTAAACTAAAACATTTTCATCGACTTCTAACCTCAAAACAAGTCGTGTTATAGCCTACATTAGTTTTATAATTTCTCAAATTAATCTGCACGTGATTTATCACAGGATCTTACCAGATGTAATAATCTTCACATGTCATATATTTCATGTGAAACGAAAGAAAAGCCTTGAAATAAATAACACATGCAGATAGTTGCCGCAAATGTTTTTATCAATTTACCCACCCTCAAATACTATTTTACGTTAATTTAATAAAATTGGAAACAATAACAAATTGAACGTGTACAAATAACGTTTTTATGACTCTCCTCGCTTTGGTGGAATTAGTGAGAGGGAATGTTTCAAAATTAACGCTGTTTATACGACATCCTCCTATTTCATTGCCTTCCCAACGATTGGTTTACAATAAACCTCCTTCGAAACGTTGACGTCATCAAGCCTCCTTGTGTGGTCATTGTCTGATCTTCTGACGGTTCGGTTTTACAGTGTACGCCGCCATAGTTGATCTTAATTAAGCCTATTGTTGTCCTACTTTGTAAACTGTTTTACTTCGTTCTGTTTGTATATTTAGAACGCGAACAAACAAGAGCAAGATTAATTGTTCAGACTTCCTTCACAGAGCAATCTTACTTCACTTGCCTGGACCGCTGAGACAGTTCGGCTTGAAATTATTCTATCCAATGGCATGTTTAAAATACAAAATACCCGTTTGAGGCTCTCTGTACTTCCACCATTTAGATAATATGTTTTCAAGAGAATACTGTTGAACCTTAACAAATTTTCTGTTTTTAATTTTTACATGAAAGTCAGATTTACGCCCACAAATGAAGTGTTTTGTATACCTTCCTTAAAAGTTCGGTTGTCTTTATCAATTTAAGGCTCTTCTTCTTTACCTTGAAGAAAACTCCCGAGTGTACAGTATGATTTTAATACAAAAGGTCTGACTGAAGCCGCAAAATCGTTGAAACATGCATTCGTAATAACGTGTTTCGGATTCTATTTATAAATTAATAATCTGGGAAACTACTTTAAGTTCTAAAGAAGGCTTTATTTTTTTTACGTGTTAGCCTAAAATATGGAAATTATTGCTTAAAACTCCCAAAAAATGCGTTAATAATAATCGATTTTTACTCAGTTAAACTGTTGATTAAAAGGAGTTGCAGTCGATTTCTTTCAATTATGAGATATAAGACAAAAGCACAAAGCCTTTAAGAACAATTTAAGATGTTCCTCAACTTTTTAAGTTGAAAAACGGCGTAAGAAACACGTTAGTACGAAGTGTATATTTTTGCTGTTTTACGCAAGGTATAGAAGACCCTTAAGAAACAAATTTACGCAATGCAAGTTCAGATTTTCATTAATTAGCCCGATTTGTAGAAAAAGAATTAAAAAGTACACTTCAAAAACTCGTTAAATTTGGAGAACGACAGTGACTTCTGTTCAAAATGTGCTAAGACGAACTCTGTACGCCCATTGGTATTTTTACTTTAATATTTTACTAAAATGTTGCCAAATCATAGAAAGCCGAAGAAGAGATAACTGTTATATCTTGTCAACTTTCAACCGAGTTAACCACTGTTTTCTTTACTTACGGCTTCTTACCACAAAAGTCTGGGCATATGTTGTGGTATTTAAGGGTTATTACTTTAGTTAATTTGCCAACTTTTGTGTATAAAACTATACTACGCGATGTTTTAAAAGTATGTATAAACTTTCGTTATCAAGTGAAAACTTAAAATTAAGACGTAAAAAAGTATATAACAAACATAAACTTAGATGACTAGATCTATGTTGTTACATAACCTAAAGTATCAACAAAATTAAAAATTAGGAAAAACTGATATCCAACTAGGAATATAGAAACATCAAGAAGCATGTATACACTACACTCGATTTCATGTTCACCGTGCAGTACAGAGCGCCCATAAGCCATGTTATCCTAACGGCAGTCTCAGTGATACTAACCGTCCAAAAAACATCAACTCCTCGCAATGTTGATGACGCAACCCGCATGATGTTCCCAGTAATGGTAGTAGGTATGATGGTATGACTATCTCCCGTAAGACCTGTACTGCACGGTAAACGTGGAATTGCGTGTAGATACCACAGTTATAAGTGACTTCAAAGTGTTAACGATGCAAAGTGACGGGATTACTGCCTGAAACAGATAAAAACTGTTTGTTGTGGAAACCGTCTGTCGTATATTTTATACGTTTAACGTATCACGAAATGTCTGCGTTAAGCTTCCTCGTCAATGACGTCACTGGTGCAAAAATAATCGGCAAGACTCAATGAAATTTTGTAGAATTTTACTAAATATTGTGTGTGTATCTTTAAAATGTTGCATATCGTGAAATTATAAATAAAATTACCATAACAAACAAACTTATAACATTTAGTATCAGTAAAGTTAATTATTCTACACAACCAACAGCTTTTTTTACACAAGGCTGACGAAATAAAAACCAACACAAACAAAAAATCTACTAAAATGTTTAGGCATACTGTTTTATAATTTAAATATCTGTTGTTACATAAACAGCCGTTTCGGAGTAAAAGATGTACAACAACATTTTTGGTTGGGCCTGTACTGAACCAACTCACATTTCCCGAAGGCATTCATTACCATAATAAACCAATTTAGCAAATTTAGAGTCAGTTAGTTATTCTTTACAACCAACAGCTTTTGTAGTTTAGGTTATTATAATAGTATAAATAAAAATGGGTGTATATATGGATGAGTATATAATTGCAGGTTGAACCTTTGGCTTAATTTCAACCAATCTTGGTACATATCTGACTTAGAGACTTACTAGCTGAGAAAAGGTATTTTGGGGGTAAATCACTTTAGGGATGGGGATGATATATAAAAACATTCGATTGTTGTTAGTACCAAATCCATTGTTTTCAAGGTCGTTGAGATGAGTAGTGGCATTCCAAAAATATTTTAATGAATTTGTTGAGCAGGGAAAACTCATATTTGTTCCTTAGTAAAGCACGGGTATTGTAGCTCATCTATATAATTGTAAGAGGGGTTATCCTGACTTACTGACATAGAACAACATTTAGCAAAAACTACTAAATTTACAAACCATCAAAATATATTCTTAAGGGGTCGCAGATGCACACTAAGAAAGGGTTTTGCAAAAATTTTGTTTTAAAGTGTAAAAGAGTGAAATTCCGATAAAACAACTGCTCGGATTTTCCGGTTGTTCAATTTGCAGCTTTGTCAGTTTTATCTGATCCAAAATCTAATTCCGTTGAAGTTGATTTATGGTTACATCTTTTGTTTCTCTGCCTTCCTTCTTTAACATGCCTTCCTTTTTTGTTTGTTAAGGAATTTCTGACCATGTAATTCCTGGTTGTTCATTAGAGTTCATCATAGTTTGCTTAATATGTTGAAGCTCTGACAGGTTAGGTTTATAATAGGCAGAGATAATAGTAGCAAGAGTTTATATTATTATTGTCTGGGTTTAGGTAACGGAACAGGTAAAGGTGGGATTACACCATCAAATCCAATCATTAATTATTTAATACTTAAAAGGCCTAATCAAAATGCAAGTAAAACCAATAAATTTTAAGAAACATTTCTATTTTATTTAAACTTTCGTTTGTTGTGATATTTTCTTCATCGGAAGACTATACATTTTGTACTAGAATATTTAATGAGTTCTAATATGTAACATCAATCCTCAAACTGCAACAGCTGTGTTAAATCGTTTCAAACGACATAAATGACAGATTTTAAGCTTTGGCTAAAATTTTCCAGCTTTTGATAACTAGCCTTAGCTAAAAGTTATTCACCTCACTTTAACCAAGTGCTAAGACTAAAAGCTTTGACTTAATAGTGAAAGCTAAAGCTAAGACTAAATGCTAAAAGCTTTTGCTTATTTTTTATTCAAGAGGCCCATTGTTCTAAAAAAACAAAAACAACGAAAAATGCTTACCGTATTTTAATTAAATTTAAACATTAGCCCAGTCGGTATAGGTTAAAACTACCAGTAATTTGCAATACGGCTGATTTTTTTT
>JAGFPH010001564.1:239255-249613 GCA_018207615.1 Philaenus spumarius
CCCCCCTAAAATTTCGAATTTTTTCAAACCCTTTCTTAGTGAGCACCTATGGCCCTAGAGGAAGCTACATACCAAATTTCATTCCAATCCGTTCGGTAGTTTTTGAGAAATCGTGATGAGTGAGTCAGTGAGTCAGTGGGTTTTGGCTTTTATATATACAGATGATATGTTTATTGCGCTCATCACCAGTAATACCCTACCAGTACAACCCCTAGCCAGTACAACCAGTAATACAACACCAGTACAAACTCTAGTCTAGAATATACTTTGGTGTTATGTTCACAAGTTTACAACTCCAATCAAAACCAACTTGTTATAATGCCAGGATGTTGGTTGTTTTGGAATATGATTTATAAAACTAATTTTTTTATAATCAGCTTTTAGGATGAAAATCGTCGAAAATGTATGTGTTTTACAATCCTTTTGGTTTATTTAATTGTTGACACCCTAAGAAGCAACATAGACATACAAACATAAAACCATATTTTAAACTATAATAGCTATTGGGCTATTGGTATGAATGATTGCTATTAGAATCTGTGAAAAGTTTGAGCTACTGTTAATTTACTAATATAGGCCTACTGTCGATGAAAACTTAACTGAATTTTAGAGTCAACAATAATATAGTTTTGTCTAAATGACTGTATTTAAAATATTTTGGGGTTACAATAATAGTTGATTTAAGTAGGCCTGTGATTACAATGTATTATCTTTTGTTTTCCGTACGTTTCAAGATCATACCCTTTCAATTATTTATAGATAATACATAGGCAGGGGACGTGAACAGATTCAAATAATTTTGTATCATGCTGCATTATAAAATGATGTTTTTAAAGCAAAATTTTCGTCCGTAAAGTGATTCTATTGTAGTCATTCACTAGGCTACTTGCTCAAAATGTCAGCTGATTAAATAAACAGCTGGCTTCTTTTTCGTACTAAGACCTAAATAGTAGTTTTCATCACAAAGTGCTAAAGTGATTGTTTTCGGTGCACAACCGTGTATAAAAAGTTTTTCTCCTTGTGATGAACGTTTTTTGTCATATTGAAAATAATACTGTCATAGAAACTGGCACATACTTTCTAACAAACATATTTAATTTATTAAACAGATTGATTGTGACTTCATAATTGTAGGTGGGATAGGAGAGGTGATATTAAAGTAGGAGATTAACTAAATAATATTATTATTATTAGCTAGATAGAAAACTATTCGATCGATTTCAGAACAAATTTGAACAAAACCCGTCTATTAGGCCTGTATAGATGAATAAAAAAAGTTTTGAAAACATTTGAAAAACAACCCCTTTTTTTGGCAAAAAAAACCCAAAATATGTTATTATTATTATCATTATTAGCTAAACAAGAATTTTTAGAAAGATACGGTTTTCTGCATATGGTAGGGTACATTAAGGGCTACAAATAAGCCAAATTTGATCAAAATTGTTAGAGCCGTTTTCTTTATAAAAAAATAATAACTGATTTTCTGGGGTTTTTTTGGCCAAAAAGAGGGTTGTTTTTCAAAATTGTTCAAAAACGTGAATCCATACAGGCCTACTTGATATGTCTGGTGCAAATTTTTTTTAAATCGATCGAATTGTTTTCGCTCTAGCTTTGTATACATACAGACATACATACATACATACATACAGAAATATAGACAGACATTTTGTAAATAAACGGTACCAGGAACTGGCACATATTTTCTCACAAACATATTTAAATTATTAAACAGATTCACGGTGACTTGTAGGGTGGGGTAGGAGAGGTGATTTTGTATTAAAGTTGATTTCCCATAAAAATCCATAAAATAACGGAAAAACCAACTTTTCTCAAAAACGGCTCGAACGATTTTGATTAAAATTTTACAGTTTATAGTACTTTAGTTCCCTAATAACGATTTCTCCGTTATTTTAAGGGTTTTTATGGGAAAATTACCCTTAAAAATTAAAAATTCACAAAAATGAAAAAAACGCCTGGAGATACCGTGGATTAGTACCTCCATACCAAATTTCATCAAAATCGGACGACTGGTTTAGGCTCTAGGTCTGATAACATCCACACAGACACACAGACACACATTCAGACACACACACAGATATCACTCCGAAAACCACTTTTTAAGGTTCAGGGGGGGCCCAAAACGGATATTTCCACCAAAAACTCAAACTCGAAAATGTTGACGAATACAATACTTTCTCCATATAGGCCTACTATGGTATAGGGGGAGAAAGTAAAAAACACTTTTTGGACTCAGTGGGTCCCAAAACGGATATTTCCACAAAAATCTCAACATCGATTTTGTTTGCGATCACTATATTTTCTCTATACTATAGTATAGTGAGAAAGTAAAATTAATATTCATAAATTTTACTTTATTTTTTATTTATTTTAATAACAACATAATAACATACAAGTGTTACAAAATGTATCTACATATGAAAGTTGATATTAATAGTGCAAATAGTATTGTCAGTAAATTGATTTACTTGGTAATAACTCTCCCATTACTTCTTTGCTTTTCTTACTTTTATACAATTTTCAGGAATTTCCATTTCACTATCTTGCAATGTACGTATCAAATTCGCAATCATAATTTATGCAACAATAACAAAGTTTGGGTTAGCGCACTGAAACAAATATCAGCTGACCCTTACTATTGCAGCTTGTTGTTGCACTATTGTAAGGTAACGAAAAACGTCAACATTAGTCCTAGTATCAAAAAGAAGTCAGATGATACAGCTGACTTTTTGAGCAAGTACAATAAAGAGTCGCTTTACGGACTTAACGCATGCATTAAAAACATGATTTTATAATGCAGTAGAATAAAAAGTAGTTACGTAAACAATGCATTGCTTTGCTTTAGAACTACAACAGCTGTTACTTCAAAAAGTTCAGCTATTTTACAACTTGATATCAGCACTGTCGCGCATCGGTTAAATTGCTTTTAAAGTAATCTGTAGACAAGTTAATAATGTAATTTAATTAATTAATTGTTCGTGTGATTCTAGTGCAGTATGATAAAAAGTATCGTTCATAACTTGTACTTAAAGTGTTTTCTGGTACACTCGCACCACGATCTCGCAAAAAACTCCCACTTTAGGTAGTAGTGATGAAATACATACCAGTTCGCTTATGGATTACTTATTTTTTTACAATTTCGAGCGAATCTTCTACAGGGTTTAAAAATCAAAGGTACATAACTCAAATTCGATGGTAGGTTTTAGATGTGCGTAGAAAGTTAGCCAACATTATCTATTTTCTATATTAAACTGATCTAAAAGACTTTTTTCGGACAATTTGTATAATATTTATTACAGTATATTTTATCTGTTATCATGTACCTACAGTAAAGCTAGTGTACTCTGATAGTACAGGAAGTCGGCCTACGTACCCATTGGGCTGGGCTAGGCTTGACATCTCTTCTTTAGCATAATTCCCGTCTCAGAAAGTAGTTCATCACACCCACTGGTGTTAAATTATAGTTGTTGCGAACAGGGGTTTCCCGCCCGATAATCCAGAAGATGATAGGTTAAGGCGACGACCATGGAGGTCCTGACGTCTTTGGCGGTAATGAGCCAAACTTCGTACAATCATTATAGCTTCAGGCTCTGTTTAGTAATCAAGTTATTATATTAGGTTAGGTTCCCATTAGTCCTGTCGTTTGCATGACAAGAATATTAAAGGTCCGAAACGTTATGCTATTAAGACGTTAACTAAGTTTTGGTAAACTGTAAGTTAGATTACATAAATTTAATTTAGGCTTGCGTAGGTCAGGCAAGGAGTTCAATTTGATTTAATAAGATTAGTTAAATAATGTCGATTTATATTAGGTTCCATTAATTTGTTTGGGGTGTGTTTTGTAAGGCGGAGATAATTTAGGAATCATACTCGATTAGGCTTGGTTAGGCCTACACTACGAGCGCTCTTGGACTTTACCCAAAAACCGTGAAATGAAAAAGGCGCTATCTAGGCGGCGCAGAAGTGATTTTTTTGTAAGCACACTAGCGTTACTATAACTGCA
The DNA here is from genome assembly GCA_018207615.1 of Philaenus spumarius. Classification (NCBI taxonomy): domain Eukaryota; kingdom Metazoa; phylum Arthropoda; class Insecta; order Hemiptera; family Aphrophoridae; genus Philaenus; species Philaenus spumarius. Next base: position 243,277 of record JAGFPH010001564.1, read on the forward strand.
ACGCCTTTCATGGATACAAACGGCATACATTATTTGGTTACAGATTTGTATAAGTTGATGAAAGGGCTTTTGCCAAACACGATAAAGTGCATGAAAATGCCAAGGATTATAACCATAACATAAAAAGGACAATATATATGCAATATGAGGATCACAGAGCGACTGAAGACTAGATTAAAACTGGGTTTTAACTAGAATATGGACGTAATTAAGTTTATATTGTAACAAGATTGGGTTTCAATTATATTTAAGTGTTCATATCGAAACCAGCGTAGAGATGAAGAAGCTTGAATACTAATCAAGCGAACCACATTATTGGTGATGGCTGGCAGGAAGTCCACCAGGAAGCTACAGGACAAAATTTATAACTCGGAATTTGTAGCATGGACCCTGACCTCGAGATGCGCAGTAGACTCGGAGTTAATTCGAGTGGTGGGGGGTCAGAGAAGCTCAGTCGATTACCGAGCTTTGAACGGAACACTTCGGTCTTGAAGCAATTGTACGCGTTTCCAATAACATTATTGTCCTTGCACAAATCAATTTTTAATTTAACTGTCGCTGTTTATTATTGTTATTTAGCGTTGTTTATTTTTTAATGTTTATATTTGTATAATTAGGTTTAATGGAAGCATTTTATGTGGGTATGCTAGTTTTTTAACTTAACTGTCAGTTTTTAAGATACATAATGTGTTTTTTCGACATTCAGTAAATAGTACTATATTTCATCACTAGGACCGAAAGTGATGCTTTTCGAAACATACTTTTCATCACACTGTGATTAACAATATTAATAATAAATTTAATATATTTATTTTCAAAATAAAGTATTTTTCTCAGTAACATTCCTGAAGTAAAAATGACAACATAGGCCTAGTTTCCGTTTACAGCACTAACTAAATTATTGAGGTCACCTGATTTTCATATCCACTAAATTAATTGGAACAGCTGATATCAAATCATCGCATAATATTAATAGACACACTTTTAATACACTACTAGCTATACTTTTACATGAATAAACATAGGCCTACTTATGTACTTTTTTAAATAGTAAGTTGTAAGTTTATTTAGTTTACTTAATACTTTAAATAGTATCAAAATGTAGTTTTTATTATTACTCATGTTTATTTCTTTGTTAAAATAGTTATTTATCTATCGTTATAAGTTGTTTTAACGTTAATCATGAACAAGAAACAGGTCCGCGAGCGTTACCGACATCAGACAGACAAAAACTGAGATAGGCTTCTTTCGGATTCTTTGGTGTCCCTTCCCCTCCAACGGTCGGCGAACCCACTTGCCTATATTCTTCCCTCCCTCTAGCGCATCGTAAAGTCCTTGCTAAATCTCACGAGCTATAAGTTTAAGGCTCTGCTCCCTACATTCAAAACGGCGAAGTAGGGTACCAATTTCAATGTTAAATAACCAAAACATACCTACACTATTAAACATATTATTGTGTTGTATTTGTCAAAAAACGAAAGCTGTGTTTTTTTCCTTAAAGTAAAATAGATTGTGGGTAATGTATGCTAAGGTTTTTTGCAATATCTCTTTTTGTAACTGAGTAAAAAATTAATAAAGTTTACTATTTTTTACTATTTATATCATACGTTTATGAAAACAATAAAACGGTTTTTGAAAATGTATTCAGCAATCAACATCCGCATATGACAGTACTTCAAAATGAAATCAAATTTTTAAATTTATTCCTCGCATTAACGGAAAAAAATTACTTATTCTGTAGCATTGCTCTTATGGGAATCAGATTCAATATGGCGGACAGGGTAACGCCCCCTTAAGTTAGATGGCAATTTATGTTAGGCATCGTTTATTTTAGTTTTTTCTTTTACTTAACAACTCTACATCATTCCAATTTGGCTAATTCAGCAGAGTAGTACACAATTTGCCAACTATAGCCTGGAGCATGTGCAACTGTCGAAATTGTTAAGGCTGTACACACCCATCACGTCACGTCCATTTCCATCATGTTAGATAGGGTGGCTACATACAGCCGTCACGTCACGTCCAGGCAAAATGTATGTTGGTAGCTCTACAATCTAAACATATTTTTCTTACCTGTGGAATAATTTTGTATTGCTATTTCTTCCCAGCAGTAGTTCCTCCTCTGTTCATGTACAAATTGTGAGATGGGTCAACAAGTTCTTTGTACTCTTGAACTAAAGTTATTAAATATTCAACATTCTCGGCTGATGCGCACAACAAAATATAGTCAAGAAACATTCAGGCATCCAACGGTGTTTCCCGAATGTACCCGGAAAAAACCGAAGCTGGGATTCCAAGCCATTGCTCGACGGAACCCCTGGCTATACAGATCCGTCACGGTGTGTTCTCAGGGCATTCATACATTTTCCGGCCGTGACGAAACGTGACGGATCTGTTTAGCCACCTCCATTTGATTACACAGGGAGCATACCTCTGGAAAAAACGTCACGTGACTTGACGGGTCTGTACAGTCGTACCTAGTAGACCTCCCGGAGTTTGAGCGGTAAAGTTGGCTCTTATGGGACTACTTTTTTTGCACCGGATTGTGACATTTCTATGTATATTACGTCATCAATATGTCAATTAAGTCACAAGTCAGTGCATATTACAATAGGGGCGTCGGGATCTGTCACAATTTGGTGCAAAAAACATAGTCCCATTAGAGCCCATGTTAACTTCGAACTACGGCAAGTAAGGAATTGGCGAAGTTTGTTTGATGATTAAAGCGGTATTGAGTTTTGAAAGGTAGACAGATTACAACTGGAGATTAAAATGAAAAATTATTTCATTATTAGGTCCGAATAATTGATTTATTTTGCTTATGACTATCTTGATTTCTATTCGTGAACTTTGGCGTGTGGGTTTGATAGTTTCACAACCGGCAGCTAGGCCACTAGGGCCATCCCAAATCCACTCACACCCACGGGAACTCCCGATATGTCCAAGTAAGGCGTGCGAAACCCACGCAGACTTTGTTAAATAATTTGACGACTGCGGTAACATTAAAGTTATACAGTTGACATGTAAGGTCAGTGTCAGAGTTGGAGTAGATTTACATACTTGCCCGTAGTGATAGCGTCCGGCAAGGTTAACGCGGACTGACTGAGTGTTCCGCGTTCTACACGTCTCCGTGAGATATAAACGTACCTAGCGGGAAAAAAAATTATTTTCATAAAACACTCTTTACTCTCAGTAGCTTGGAAAATCTTAAACTTTTATGTTAAGTTGTATTATACAGAATGTAACAAACCTCATGCTTGGTAAATATATTGGGCAAACGAATCGGTTTGGACACTTCTCAGCTGCAATCTCAATTTTTTGCACCTAAATAATCTAAAAAACATTTTTCAAATTGCATGGTCCCAAATAATATCGGCCTATCGATACGCCATTTTATGGTTTTTAAAAATTAAATATATTTAAATAAAGTTTTAACTTAATCGCTCCAGTTTGAAGACGGTGACCCTAAACGGACACAATTTCGGGTTTTGTATTGTTATTTACCATCAATAAATGATTCGGAATCAAAATGTTACCAAACATTGATTCTGAAATACAATTCCAAACAATGCTTAGCTCATGACGTCCAACAACTTACAACAATGGTGAAAGTAATCTTTCACTGCTGAAAGTAGAAATATGATTTGTATCTACAGAAGCACAAATCAAGAAAGCGACGCGGTGGGATTTCAAAGCAGACATGAATGGGACGGAAGAGAAAAATTGTGTACAGTCTTAACGAAATTGGGACGGATGGCAACCAAGACCGAGCTGGACCCATGTAGTGGGGGCGCCCTCTTAATCATATTTTTAGATTACTAATAACAAATTTAAGACATCCAAATAATATTCAAATCAAATTCTAAATGGTTTAAGTGCCTCTATTTAACAATAGAATGATCAACATTGAATTGAGTAGATGTAATTATTTATGTTCATTACAACCGCGGGCGCGTGCTGGTGCTGGACTGAAACTGTATACAGTATACAGCGCCCCTCCCCCGCCTCGTGTGCACTCGGTTCCACCCATAAATGTTATTTGTCACTATAATTCCGTCCGGATTATTAGAATGTTTCATGAATTCGTTAATTTAATTTATTAGAGCGTTGAGGGGCTCAGTGGGAAACTTCCCGGTGTCCCGGTGGGCCAGCACGGTCATGGTGGGAACCTATTCCCGACTCAATTTTCCCTCAGACCAATGTTCTGAATACCAATTTGTAACCGTGAGATTGAATTGAGCGTTAGCTGATGTCAGATTACGCTATTTTTGATTACGTGCCTAAAGAGTTAAAGCTGTAAAACGAACTTAAGGAAGCTGTGTTATTTTCCTTGCCTGAGGAACAGCCTAGAAACGAGTCTTTAGACTACTACAAGCAATTCCATCTTCAAGGTGGCTAAACGAAAACAACTATAAAGTCCCACCGGACAGATTAAATATCTAAAGCTGGCCCCTCACGGTCAATCTATTGAACTATCACTCCAAAAACGTATCGTGAGTGTGAAAACCTGTTAAGGGTCTGCTGTAGTGGCAGCCATCTTTGATTTGTATCCCATAAAAGCAATGTTAAATTTCAAACCATTTATTTCGTTTATTTTTTATCATAAAATTGTTTGCAAGGTCTCATTTTAAGCACAGTCACAATACGCATCCGTCTTGCAATTTACATTTTTTTTAAATGCTTTTGATTTTGACATTTTGTAAGTACAAAGTTTGAATTTTTTTCCTAACACAATAAGAAATTAATAACGAAAATAATTTGCAAGAAGGATCCGAAATTTTATAAAGACTATTCAGTTTTTTTTTCAACACTCAATTACAAAAGATAGACTTATAAAATGGTTTGAAATGAGGCAATGTCAGCGCAAGAAATTGCACTGATTAGATAGGGATATAGTAAGAGGCGTTTGCCTTCCGGTGGATTTCTCGTTTACTGGAGCAGACCCTTAAGATGCAAACGGACTGAGGCAGAAGTCGTTGTCGGAACTTCTTCGAGTAAACGCAACATCTTCTTTTAGTTTTTATTGCATTTCATTTCTAAGTGCAATATCATCAAACACAGAGTTTGTCAACATACCTTAATTTAAATCAATAGTATTTCTTGCTTCTGGAATACTACATGTTTCGCTGCCACAGTCAGCATCATCAGGCCAGCCAATAACAATAACACTAGTCCATTGTTCACATATACTTCACAAACATAATTATATACACAATTCGGCCTGGCACAAAATAGTTGTGCACTTGTCGACTGTTAAAAATTGTTTTTGTTTCCAATACTTAGGTCACATGTTTACTTGCTGAGTTGTACTGGGAGACTGCTACCTCAAGTATTCCTTATCTGATTTGTACCTTTGGCCATATTCTGAAGTTGTAAATCGTACAGTTGGATGTGGAATTTAGTTTGTCATTTAAAATGTTTGAAGAATTAAACTTTTGATGCTTATAGATTTCCAATTCTTCCATTATGTGTACTTTTCTTAGTTTGTGAAATATGGTCAAGTTGTTCTGCACAATTATTTGTGTCGGACCGAATCATGTAAATGTGAACAATGGACTAGTGTTAGTGTTATTGGCTGGCCTGATGATGATGCCTGTGGCAGCGAAACATGTAGGCATTACTCCAAAAACAAGAACTACTAATAACTTAAATTAAGGTATGTTGATTAATTAAAGTAGTTCTAAAGCTAAACAATGAATACAGAGTTTGTAGTGCAGGTGATGTAGGGATGTACAGGGAGTACAAGTGTCTGTGGAGGACCACGGACCCGGATTACCATAAATGAATTTTAAAAGAACTCTAAGTATCTGAGCGTTGCTGCCAGTCTTTCATGACGACTAATAGTTTGTCTCATATTCGTGTATTTTTCTCAAATCGTGTCGTTCTAAAGTAATTCTCTAATTATTCTCGTACGTGCCTAAAAGTGGTTCTGTTTAAAAGTCCCTGTTTCACCCACTTCATTTTCGCCTTTTACTCTTGACTTATAAACAAACTGCTGTTGAAAATAAAAGAAATTAGTCGCCCATGTATGTTGAGCGATACTATCATGAACAGACGTCTACTCGAAAAAGGCGTGGAGTGAACTGAGGGAGTGACCGAAAATGACCCTTTTTTTTAGATCGGTCCAAATGGAACGTAGTGACGGCTCAACAATCTAATGAACGACCGTGAGTGGCCAGCTTAAGACGAGTTGGAAATTGTTGGGTAGGGAAGGGCACATTTTGAAGGACTTGAGCTGTACCTTTTATTTATAAACATGATGTTATTTAGCTTCCAAGAATGCAATTATTATAATAATGGGTAATTAATTACCTTATTTTTATCCGTCGAGCACTCT
>JAGFPH010001564.1:252854-265517 GCA_018207615.1 Philaenus spumarius
TCAAAGCTAGAGAGAAAACTATTCGATCGATTTCAACCAAATTTGCACCAGACATGTCCAGTAGGATAGATGCACGAAAAAAGGTTTTGAACATTTTTGAAAAACAACCCCCTTTTTGGCCAAAAAACCCCCAAAAATCAGTTATTATTTTTTTATAAAAAAACGGCTCTAACGATTTTGATAACATTTGGCCTATTTGTAGCCTTTAATGTGCCCTACCATATACAAAAACTCGCAACTTTCTAAAAAGTTTCGTTTAGCTAATAATAATAATAATAACTGATTTTTGGGGTAAAGCGGGTTGTTTTTAAAAAAGTTCAAAACCTTTTTACGTGCATCTATAAAGACCTAATTGACGTGTTTGGTGCAATTTTTTTAGAAATCGATCGAATAGTTTTCTCTCTAGATAATAATAATAATAATATTTATTAGTTAATCTCCAACTTTAATAAAAAAAAAACTCTCCTACCCGACCCTACAAGTCACAGTGAATCTGTTTAGTAATTTAAATGTGTTTGCGAGAAAGTATGTGCCAGTTCCTGGTACCGTTTATTGCACTTTGTGATGAAAACTACTATTTAGGTCTTAGTACGAAAAAGAAGCCAGCTGGTTATTTAATCAGCTGACATTTTGAGCAAGTAGCCTAGTGAATGACTACAATAGAGTCACTTTACGGACGAAACGTTTGCTTTAAAAACATCAGTTTATAATGCAGCATGATACAAAATTATTTGAAACTGTTCACGTCCCCTGCCTATGTATTATCTATAAATAATTGAAAGGGTATGATCTTAAAACGATGGAGAAAATAACGAAATGTACGGAAAACAAAAGATAATACATTGTAATCACAGGCCTACTTAAACCATTATTATTGTAACCCCAAAATATTTTAAATACAGTCATTTAGACAAAACTATATTATTGTTGACTCTAAAATTCACTTAAGTTTTCATCGACAGTAGGCCTATATTAATAAATTAACAGTAGCTCAAACTTTTCACAGATTCTAATAGCAATCAGTCATACCAATAGCCCAATAGCTATTAGTTTAAAATATGGTTTTATGTTTGTATGTCTATGTTGCTTCTTAGGGTGTCAACAATTAAATAAACCAAAAGGATTGTAAAACACATACATTTTCGACGATTTCCAACCTCAAAGCTGATTAAATAGCAAATTATTATAGCATTAGTTATAAATTAGTTTTATAAATCATATTCCAAAACAACCAACATCTGGCATTATAACAAGTTGATTTTGATTGAAGTTGTAAACTTGTGAACATAACACCAAAGTGTATTCTAGGCTAGGGTTTGTACTGGTGTTGTATTACTGGTTGTACTGGCTAGGGGTTGTACTGGTAGGGTATTGCTGGTGATGAGCGAAATAAACAGATCATCTATATATATAAAAGCCAAAACCCACTGACTCACTGACTCACTCATCACGATTTCTCAAAAACTACCGAACGGATTGGAATGAAATTTGGTATGTAGCTTCCTCTAGGGCCATAAGTGCTCATTAAGAAAGGGTTTGAAAAAATTTGAAATTTTAGGGGGGGTTTGGGAGGGATCAAATTTATTAAAAAACGACTTCTTCAAAACTACCCAATGGATTGGAATGAAATTTGGTATGTAGCTTCCTCTAGGGCCATAGGTGCTCACTAAGAAAGGGTATGAAAAATTTCGAAATTTTAGGAGGGGTTTGGGGGATCAAAGTTACTAAAATCATAATTTCAGATCTTTTATTATTATGACAATAGTGCTTTTATTATTTAAGATCTATATAATATATAAAAGCCAAATACCACTCACTGACTGAACACTTAAAAAGAATAGACCCCTAAAATTACGTTAAAAAGACTGAAAATACCAACCACCACGGTCAACGCCGTACGGGTCAGCTAGTGTCTGTATAATGTTGACAGCTGGTCAATAACTTAACACATGACTTTAAAATTATAGTTATTTTACCGACCATGCGCTATACTAATTTTGTTGCTCACGTACGGATGTACACTAGCTTTTATAGGAGTTGATAATTCATGGCGAGCGACCTTTACTCCAACTTCTTAGGTTTATACATCAGTAGATGAAGAAAAGATCATTCGTTAAAAATATTTCTTTACGCTTTCTGGGCTTTTTATTTACTTTCCGGACACTTATATTGTTTATTTAGTGTTTTAGAAAGTGCCCCGTTCAGGCTCACTGATGTTTAACGTTAAAATTACAGTTATTTTACATAACCAGTCGCACGCACTATATACTATTTTCTGACTCACGGACGTGCGTACTTGATTTATAGGAGGTGATCATATTTTTCTTTGCCTATTTTACTTACAAGCATTTTTTCAATGAGCTACGTTTCCAATGATTTCTGTTGAGAAAATATCTCATATAACGACTGTAAAACAGACCCCCAGCATGATTTTAATGACTTTTTAACATGATCGGGCGGTATTGCGTGAAAACCAATTCCCTCGCTTTTTTAATTCTCTACCTTCGGGCGTTTCATTGAAAGCGTCAAATCACTCCAGGCGAAAACGTGCATTTAAACTGTCGATTCATTCCACCCTCCGGCCCTTGAGGTAAAATGTGATGATTTTATTTCCTCTTCAAAGTTTCACAGCAGAATTATTGAGCCTAAAATCAAATCAGGAAGGCACTCGTGTACTTTACAGAAAAGCTATAGCGTATACGAACTTTGGTTTTCCATTCAGGTAGTGTGTTTGTTTGTATTAGTGTTCACTGTTCTGAACCACAAACGCGTTTATTCAAGCCGTGAATTATATTAAGTAAATTATTTGTTAATGCAAAGTTTTTAGCGAATTTGGATAGGAAAGATGAGCTATTTCAGTGACTCTTTTGTTGAGACCTAAGGTCGGGAGTAGTTAATTAGCACCGATCATGGTACCCAGAACACGTTTTGGGGTGTCTTAAAAATTACATAATGTATATAAATATGTAACTAGGGGCTCTGCCCCTGGACGCTCCGCGTCCCAACCCCGCCTCGGCCTTCGGCCTCAAATGGCTGCTTCGCTTCGCTCGCAGTTGGAAAATGTTACCTAATCTAAAAAAAACTGGTAGTTGTGAAGAATTATAATAAAACCTGATTCTAATAATTAGCCCAATTGGTGTTTTGGTTCATTGTAGGCCCACCCTAAAATTATGTTCAGTTTTTGATCCAAATTAGCTGTTTTATATATAATAGGTTTGTAACAACCAATGTTTGAATTGAATTAAAATATAGTTAGAATTTTTCGTTGATTTTTGTTTGTGTTTGTTTTTGGTTTGTCAATGTAACCTCAAAAAGGTAATACTCTTCAAATTTTCTAAGTAATGTTGCTATGGTAATGAAAATAAACAAACATGATGTGTTGCTAAGTTTTTTATACGAACAGCTGTTTTTGTGCCACTGATAAAATCAGCTGTTTTTGATAAAATCAATAGAAATCTTTCTTCCATAAGATTAACATTGAAACTTTGAGGGTTCACTGGGGCGTAACCCTAATGTCCTAGGACTTTGGTTAATGGCCCAAAACCTTCCCAGGGTTAACCTGTGTTACTATGCAAAATTTAAAAGCAATCGGATGAATGGTATACGAACGCAAAGTGGACAAAGAACCAAAAATAAACCCCCATAAGGAATACACAGCAGAAATTTGCATTTGATTATAACGTTTGTAAGGCGAAAGATACATGATTTGTAATGCTTGATGACATATCTGTGAATGATTACCTGCAATTTAAAAAAAAAAAAAATAAGGAAATCGGCCGGATAGAATGGCCGTACTGACTGCCACAAGTTTTCATAAATTCTTTTAATATATAGATTGTGTTCGCACTCTAACGGCAGCATTTTACGTTCGATTTGGTACACACGATGGTTTTCTAAGTCGTTCGGACAAGTTCGTTAGCTTGTACTTACGTTATGAGTAAGATGAAACCCCAAAACAGTTTCATTCTAATATGAAAAATCTGAAAAAATAACTTTTCGTAAAATAAAATACTTTATAGTTTGTTGGATTTTTTTGCTAACGAACTCGTCCAAGCAACGTAGAAAACCAACGTGTTTACTAAATTTGGAACAAAAAGGAAGTAAAATGCAAACACGTATATACAAATTGTAATCACACCCTAAAACGTGTTCTGGGGACTATGATCGGTGCTCACTGACCACTCCCGATCTTAGGTCTTACGATAAGAGTCACTGCAATAGCCCATCTATCCTATGGAAATTCCATAATTAGGCCTACTATCGCTAAATAATTGGGTATCCTTGGAGAATGTTATGCTAGCAAATATTTAGAAACATTTAAGTGTTTTAACTCTGGTAGACCTTCGGAAATTTTTCAAACAAAATTTATAAAAATCGTATTTTTTGTTCTGTAAAGTCTCTATAATCACCATGTTTAGTAAATTGAGTTATTTAATAAAACAATTTGGATTTAACCAGTTTTGCTAATGTAAACAGAAGTAACAGCTTTTGCATCATCATGAGAGGCTATTTTTGTTTAGGCTCAAGAAGCAAAGAATGTTAAAAGGAAGGAATTTAAACCAGATTTTACTATAACACATACTAAAATTGTAAAAAAAAATAATTTTTCATACTACAGTTTTACAGTTTTCTATTTGATTTACATACTTATACAAATTAGTATTAAAATTTGAATTTTAATGAAAATCCAAAAAATGTTTTTATAGTATCTGCTTTGTTGTTGATCAAATTTAATTTCTTAGTTACACCATTGTATTTGGATAACCCAATAGAACTCCGATCCAATGCAATATTTTGTTCCACTGGAAATGCAACGACAGTGGCGTTATCTATTGGGGAAACGATGGAAGCTGTGTGAAACACCAATGCTACCAATGATTTCTCCCTAGCGCTACCTCGCGGCGCGATCATGTACTATTTTCGCGACAACCTTTTTCTCGGCACACAGCCCCCGTATGCATGCATGATCTATTTTTATTATTCATGATCTATGGTTACACTCTGGTGCATCAAATTCACAAACAGTTATAAGTCAGAAGCTCTTCTTCGTCATTTTCTACCAAATTAAAATCCATTTCCTCGTTATCCCCTGGTGCAGTTGTATTCCCTTTCTCAGTTATTTCTTTGAAAACGTCTTTGTAGAATATAAGCTTAGATTTCTCTTACACTTTTCACCAAAATGTAGCATCAACAGTCGTTTAACATAACTGATTTTTGCTTCTTTACCTTCCTCCTTCACCTTTCCGGATGGGGCACATTTTATTGCCATTCCCATCTTGCATATATTTCTTGTGAAGTTCCTTTCCAGTCCCTAAATGTACAAACATACTGAAATCTTCCTCATTACTTCCAGATACTTCGTAGAATTTTCAATGACACTATGTGTTTTAAATTGCCTTTCAAGATTGCATAAAACACGGTCAGGAGAGATAAAAAGAGTCCCCCACAATAGGAAAACACAAGACGATGGTTTTATCATGGGTATCATTCAGAAACCAGTAAGTTAGGAGCTCATAAACAAAACTTTAGTATTCTTATTCTGACCACAACAGCCTTTTTGGATACATTTAGTTTCTGGGATCGTCCTATTTTTCTTGACATGTTTGGTGTTGTAGGGACAACAAAGTTACCAGCTTCACTACCACTATTCTCATCTTCATCCGCATTCATGTTTCTAGTAATTATTAAAAGGAACAAAAGCAATCCAACACAAAACCGGGTACAATAATAGTTAGGTTAACACATCCAGGCAAAACAAATCACAGAATGCAGTTGTTATTAAAATTAAAATTAAAATGGTTTATACAGAAATAAAATTATTGAGAATACTGAATTAGCCCTATAGAGTAAGCAAATTAAACCCTATTACTGTGCTAACACTTATTTAATAAATGGAATAACAGCGTTTGCTTCTGATTTTATGAAATAGGCATTTAAAGATTTAGGATTTAACAGGTTTTGATACTGAAAATTTGGTATTTGGACTTAACTAGTTTTAAGTCTGCAGTCTTGACGGATTTAACAAGTTTTGGAAATTGGTACATTTTTCAATTTGATTTTGGCACAGATACAACAGGTTTTGCATCTTTTATTATTTATATAGATTGGAAACGATGGCTACCAATGTGAAGTTTCTACAGCAACTAAAATCTCAATATCGATTTGCCTACTCAAATATGTTTCTATAATCGGGGTAGGATGGGGAGAAGTAACGGTGTATGAGAACGTTTCATGATAAATGCCAAATTTCAGGTGATTCCTGTAACTGTTCCGATGAAAATTGGGTGTTTCAGGCAGGCAGACGAAAGGGGATCCTAAAAGGTTCCCATTTTTTACGTTTACGAAACGAAACACTAAAAATGGTAACAACGAAAAGTCTTCTTTAGCGAAATCAAATTCGATGTGGTAGGCGAAGAAATAACCGAAGATTTTTCATATTCCCATATTCTCAGAAAATATTACAGTTCATTTTTTTTTTTTTAATTCATTGTATATGTCTCCAGTTACAATAGTATAAAACTAAAATTTATCAAGCTAACACGTAACAAAGTGACACACTCCTCAATGAATAATTATATTTCAAATCAAAATAATAGTTTGTTAACAAGAAATGTTATTGATGGAGGAGATAACTTATAACATTGTCAGGAGTGACTGCCGCACTGACAATGTGGACTAACACCAACTATTTATAAAGATTTGTTTCGCATTCATGTGAACTTTTGTAAAAAAAAATATCTTGACTGTGCAGGTTAGGTTTGGTGTCGTAAACTGTTTATATGTGTGTGGCGACTCACGTTTGTGTATGTGTTTTACTTTATATTTGACGCGCTCACATGCGAGTAATACCAATTTACAAAACCTGAAGATGGGAACCTGTTCCCGAAACGCGTAATGATCAACTACCAAAAAAAGTTGCAAGTCGGATAACCATGTATACATACATATATGCATATTAATATAGATATACTACAACTTAATTTAAAAAATTATATATTTCAGAGGATAGATTCGCAAACGTAAATTATTCTACTAATTCGTAATTTTCTTCTAAAAATACATCCTAAACCGTCCCCTTATTACCTTCAGCTAAAACCAAATTGTATATTCCATCCGCAGGAAAACATTAAAATATCTGTAAATCTTTCATTTACATAAAACACATATTAAGCTACAAGAAATGTAAGGATATGTTTTTATATTAGGCACTCCTAAATTATCCGGCCCGGATTGCCGCCAGCTTAGATTTTATCCGAAACCTGAAATTTCAAGGCTTCCGAAGCAGCCAGATGTAAGAAGGAGACATGTATAAGAATGTTTCTCGTATCGGAATCTGATGTATTTTTACCTACGGATTTGGAAGACTATGTAACTACCGTTTAGTTGGTGATCGTTTTAGATATATCCTGCAGCCCAAGGCGGATTGAATAGTTGCAGGGTCCTTATCCGAAACTTTATGCTAACAGCAAAAACTAATTCTATGTTTAAAATTTATATATTTTAATCACGATTAATTTTTTATTAAATTATCAAAAGATGCTGTTGTGACAATCGCGTGGGAGTTTAACTGTCTACAAATCAAGTGAAGGGCCCCGCCCTATGCTCGCTTCGCTCGCCAACTCGTGTGAAACAAGTTATTAGCGAATTTCCGTAGGAAATATGAGCTATTGCAGTGACTCTAGGGAAGGACCTAAGGTCGGGAGTGATCAATGGGCATTGATCATGATCCCCAGAACACGTTTTAGGATGTCATTGAAAATAGTATAAATATTTCTATATATGTTCGCACTCTAACGGTAGCATTTCACGTCCGATTTGTGCAAATTTGGTACACACACGATGGTTTTTTAGCTCGGACGGAGTCAGCCAAGAACCGGAAGCACTTTTTTTTGGCCGGAAGTAACTATTTTGTTTCGGACTCGAATGAAACGAGTTCGAATCTCGACCTTGTTGCTTTGGATTGTGGACTTCGCTCGCAGCGGTATGGTATTTTGCATTTTGGTCGACTTTGGGGGAACCGGACTGGATAAAAGGTCGTGTAAATAAACGGTATCAGTTAACCGACACAAACTTTCTCCCAACTTACTGTAGTCAAAATAATATTGTTTTTAATCATTTTACTTACTACTTTTTAGAACAAAACAAAAAATAATATTCTACCTACGTCAATCGTATAAAAAAGTTATTGTCCCAGGCGGGATTCGATCAAGCGACCTTTGAATTACTGGCCGTGCTCGCTACCGTGGTGCTACCCCGTACGGCCGCTGCCGCGATGCTAGATTGACAACACAAACTTGTTTATTTTTAAACATTTCCCCATAATTATAAAACGCCGAAGTTTTGATAAAAGCGGGTGGTGTCATTTTGTTTGGCATCTTAAGCACTATAAATACTGAAAATTTGATCAAAATCGTTAAAGCCGTTTTTGGGAAATTTGCATTTTTGTCGTTTTTTATGGGTTTTTAGGGGTAAATTACCCTTAAAAATTAAAAATTCCAAATAATGAAAAAAAACGCCTGGAGATATTAGGGTTTAGTACCTACATACCAAATTTCATGAAAATCGGACCAATAGTGTCCTCTCTGGTCGTGTATACATACAGACAGACTGACAGACAGACACCACTCTAAAAACACTTTTTTGGGTTCAGGGAGCACCAACACAGATAATTGCACTAAACAATTTTTTGGGGTTCTGGGAGCACCAAAACAGATAATTCAACTGAAAATTCAAATTCGAACATTTTTACGAAAACAATACTTTCTCCGTATACTACATATAGGGTGGAGAAAGTAAAAAACAAAGTGTGCACAATAAACTCCTATATTAATTTATTTGGACAAAACCCAAAACATGTTCATGGTTTCGAAATATCTCAAAACATTTTTACTTTTGGTCAAAATTTTTTCGTAACTTTTGGTTTTATTAACAGAAATAAATATAGGAGATTATTATGCACATTTTTACACGACCTTATAGCTCGTCTGGTTCGCTCGGAATCAATCAAAACTTAAAATATCATAAAAGTACTCGTTTTAAGCACGTGGTGGATTTTACTGTTGGGGCTTCTCATCCGAAGCCGTATGGTCGGGTTGCAAACTCAGCCGAACCTAGCATCGCTTTAACCGGGCCGGGGCTGGTGGCTGAGATGCAAACAAATTCTAATAATATATTTTGTACACGCAGGCAGCTATTCAACGCCTTCGAGAGTGCGTCAATTTCCAATATAGTTGAACTGTAAAACATATACACTTAATTTTGGAAATTCGCTCAACTCACGTCAGCGGTTGAGCCGAGCGATCAAATTATTTATTTTATTTTACATGGCTTAAAAGGCAACGTACGCTCATGATTTTTTGCACTTCTATGGCACAGTACATTTCGCTTTGTATAAATTTCATTCCTCTCCTTTTATACCAAATACTAAAAAAAAGGTGCTACAATTTTCGATGGCCATGTATTAATTTATTGCCTCTTATAAGTAACTAGGGACAACGCTCTTGATCGCATCGCTCATCAATCCCGACGGTGACCCATGGGTAAGCCATTGAAAATATATTTTTTTATACTCTGATATGTTCGCGAAAATGACGACTGAGCGGTCACCAATACATAGCTAAATTAAGACAGAGATTGAAATAGACACGACCACCACAAATAATTAGAATTGCTGCACGAGTTGTAATTTCACCATTAATATTTAAATAATCAAAAATCAACGTTTCAAACAAATTTTGATATTAACAACTAAAGGAAACAATACAATATGTAACATCAGATGTTTGACTCATAATACAGTAAGCTTTTCGTTTGTTTTTACCTAATCTAAAAAAGCTGTTGTGAATAACCTTTATTTAGCTAAGGCTAGTTATCAAAAACAGGAAAAAAAAATTAAAATCTGTCATAGTCTGAAACAATTTAAAACAGCTGTTGCAGTTTGAGGATTGATGTTATTAGAACTAATTAAATAGGCTAGTACAAAATGGATAGCTCTGCCGGTTTTAGCTCTTCCGATGAAGAACATATCACAACAAACAAAAATTTAAATAAAAAATAAATGTTTTTTTGAATTTAAGGGTATTACTTGCGTTTTTATTAAGCCCATTCAGATTTAAATAATTAAAGATTTCAATTAATTTGCATTTTTGTACAGAATCACTACAGTCAGAGCTTCAACATAAGCGGATTATGATGAACGCTAATGATCAATCAGGAACAAAATCGTCAGAAATTCTTCAACAAACAAAAAAGGGCAGGAATGTTTAAGACGACAGAGAAACAAAAGATTTAACCACAAATCAACTTCAACGGAAATTGATTGTGGATCAGTTAAAACTAACAAATCTGCAAATGGAGCAATTCGAATTGACAATTGCATTTCTGCGCCAAAAAATGAGTTGTGCAGTTCCAATTGTAGAAATTGTAGAAACTCGGACGAATTTTCATTTCTGTATAATAAATAAAGAAAATAAAACAAATTTGTGTGCGTTAATTCTTCTTATTTTGGATATTTATTCTAATAGTTTTTGGTATGAACGCTCATAAGTTATTCTTATTGTTTTTTGCTCGAATTACCATAAATGCAGCCATTTTAAATGTCAAGGTGGGCATACTAAAATAAATACAGCTCGTACTTGATAATTTTTAGCTTTATTGACTTTATTTTATGCTTTAGCTAAGAAAACTAATCAAAGATTAAAAGTATTAGACAATGCTTTTAGTACTAGCTATTGGTTATTTTTATTAACACGATTTTAAATAATGACTTAAAATTTGTAATTATAGCTTTTACTTATTTGTTTAGAAATTTTGATTTCTACTACACTCTTTAGACATTAGAATGTGTAAAATGGTGGAATAAATATAATTCATATTATAGTCATAAACGTCCATGTTTATATTTGTATGGTTCCAGTAACATAGGAAAATCAAGTTTCATTGAAAAGTTAATTGGTAAAGTAAATTAAAAATATGTATATTACCCTGGTGTTGGTATGGTAACTTTTTCCTCCAATGGTTACGTCCTTCATTTCACAAAATTATAGTATTTGAAGAATTTAATATTGATTTATATAACTTAAATTTTCTTAAGAGATTATGTGAAGGTAGTATGTATGCATGTCCAGTTAAATGTCAAAATGATATTCCTATTTCTATATATATAGGTATATAAAACAGACCCAATGAACTAATACATGCTATAATACGTTATAAGATTTGTTTTGAGGTTATAAACTGTATATAAATACAACCTTTTATCATCAATATATATATTCATTTATATAAATTTAAAGAAGAGATAGGTATTCCTTTAATTTCGGAAACATTCGTACATCTTCGTATAACATATAAACATAAACGATTATTAATTTCTTGACTATAATATATTAATAACTTCTAAATAATTTGATCTATCAATATGAAATAAAAAGCAATTAAAAGATGGGTGAAATCAGCTATTATATTATATTGTTACGTACGTACGGAGGTACACTAGCTTTTATAGGAGTAATAACAAAATAAATATGAATGACTCAAAACTTGTTAAAACAATAATTATCAAATGTTTTAGTTCTACGATTAGTGTGCATTTAAAGTACTAATATAGTACAAGCCACTTCTGGTAGGTAGCGCTAGCCTACACTGACAGTTGTATTCTAGCGAGTAGTTTGAAACTTGTCCACTAGACTACAGCATCGTACGTTTTCCTTAAATATTTACATACACTTCCTTTAGTAAACTTGTTTACTTGATTATTTTGCTCTTTGTTTTATTTATTTTATATGCTTGAGGCAGAGATAAATTTACGGACCACCTTAGCATTTTTCATGTGTAAAACAGATTTAAATCATACGAATTTAAATCAATGACGAATTTTATTCTGTATACTGCAGACGCATCAGGACCTAAGAAGTCGAGGGTTCCTGGTAGTAGCCATAACAAAATAATTCGACCATACACTTGAACCACTGACGTGAGTTGAGCGAATTTATAAGTTAAGTTGTATGTTTTTAGGTTTCGACCAACTATTAATTATTATTTAGGAAATTGGTCCTAACCTAACCTAGAAATCTATATATATAAAAGCCAAAACCCACTGACTCATGGACTCACTCATCACGATTTCTCAAAAACTACCAAACGGATTGGAATGCAATTTGGTATGTAGCTTCCTCTAGGGCCATAGGTGCTCACTAAGAAAGGGATTGAAAAAAAATTCGAAATTTTAGGGGGGATTTGGGGGGATCAAAGTTATTAAAAAATGACTTCTTCTAAACTACCTAACGGATTGGAATGAAATTTGGTACGTAGCTTCCTCTAGGGCCATAGGAGCTCACTAAGAAAGAATTTGAAAAAATTCGAAATTTTAGGGGGTGTTTGGGGGGATTAAAGTGGTTAAAAAACGATTTCTTCAAAACTACCGAATGGATTGGAATGAAATTCGGTATGTAGCTTCCTCTAGGGCCATAGGTGCTTACTAAGGAAGGGTTTGAAAAATTCGAAATTTTAGGTGGGGTTTGGGGAGGGGTTCAAAGTTGTTAAAAAACGATTTCTTCAAAACTACCGAATTGATTGGAATGAAATTTGGTATGTAGCTTCCTCTAGGGCCATCGGTGATCACCAAGAAAGGGTTTGAAAAAATTCGAAATTTTAGGGGGTTTG
>JAGFPH010001565.1:0-10834 GCA_018207615.1 Philaenus spumarius
GGGGGGTTTGGGGGGACAAAGTTACCAAAAATGCCTATAAGAAATACATATTGTATTATATTTATTGATATATTTTTGTTAATATACATTTAACTTGATTTTCTATCCGTGCAAAGCCGGATCGGGCCAGCTAGTTTTTATATAAGAGTTAGAGAAATAAAATGTTGTACATTATTATTTGTGTATTACACTGGATCAATCTTATAATAATTTAATTGTAAACATTTAAATCTAACTTAATCTAATGTAACCAGAAAAAT
This sequence comes from Philaenus spumarius, assembly GCA_018207615.1. Taxonomy (NCBI): domain Eukaryota; kingdom Metazoa; phylum Arthropoda; class Insecta; order Hemiptera; family Aphrophoridae; genus Philaenus; species Philaenus spumarius. The sequence goes on from JAGFPH010001565.1 coordinate 261, forward strand.
GTATACTTTACAAATTATTTAGAAACACGGACAACAAAACAGCCTAAAGCTCGGTCGGCTTTCTAGAGCTCATAAACCTAAATGTAAACTAAACTTATTTTAAAATTTGTATTGTACATTTCCGCCATTATGTGTGTATGCCAAGATTTAACATAGACTCAAACACATTGGTTTCACAAATATCTCCAGCATGGAGGGACACATTATCTTACCGTACACCACCCTCCCTAGTCCCTTCAGATATTCTCGACCTTACCGAACTTTGCTTAGCCTACTCTTAATATTTATTTCACTCTACAAACCCTCCTTCAACAGTATTTCAACGTACGTTATCTGGTGAGGTGACCCGCAACTGAATGGGGTTTTGTTAGGGTTCCCAACCCTTTCTGATAATGTAATGTAGTTTATATTATTGTAACGAACTCTTTGGTTTAATAAAATGTTGTCAACATTAATACTCATGCTTCTTAACCACATTTCTTTTGTTAAATACTACAATTTAGTACTATAGAAAAAATATTATATTTATTTCCAGGAATCTACGTAATGATGTCATAGCGTTATGTATTAAAAAAATGACAACTGTTCAGAACTGGTCAACATATTTAAGTCTTATATGTAATCTATAAAATTGTAAAAGTCACGTTTATGCTATTCTATTGATTACATTTTTCTAGAGCTGTCTTTAGTGTGATTATTTTAACGTTGGTATATTATTCGTATTATCTGGTAAACTATAATTCCTTTAAAACTTTTATTACTTTAACATAAAATTAAAAAATAAATTTTTAAATGATAAACAATAGGGTTGCTAATTTAAAACAGTTTTATAAATAGAAGTATAATTTTTCAAATATGCTATTTATTTCCTTAATTAGCTTAAAATTGTTGTAGAGTTACGCTGTAGTTTTTAATGTTTCTGCGTACTTTTCTAAGACTTTTTATAACTATATATAGAGAACGATTCAACAATGGGATGTTCAATTTTCCAAACTTGAAGTACACACAACTACTAGGCCCTAAACCTGATTTATTATCAAAAATACCCAACGATAAAAAGTTTTTAGTAGAATACAAATCTCTATAAATATAAGACTGATTTCCATAAAACATTACAAAGTTGTCAGCTATATTAAAACGTAGAGACATTTTAAAAATTGTAATATCATTTAAAAATGTAAAGGTAAGACAAAGTAAAGGTATATATTTATAGTTTCTTATAATCAATAGTTTACGAGATATTAGTAGTGCCGATGATCAAATGACCTTCATGTGTATTATGCAGCCGATATTTTGTTATCAAACATAATATTTTGATAAGAAAAAGTTTGACGCATTTAGTTTTTAATTAGAATTTTACTTCAGTATCATTATTAGTGAATATTTATTTAACTATGATTAAATCCTAATTGATAAATAATGTTTGTTGATATATGTTGACTTCTCTAATATAATCTATATAATATAAAATCTAAATACCACTCACTGACTCACTGATCACGAAATCTCTAAAGCCACCGAACGGATTTGTGTTCTAATGCTACTGTTGAGATCCGTTTCTCCAATTTCTGAATACTATGCCTAGCACATATTCCTGCACAACTGATAGCCATCAATGTGTAGTATGAGTGTCAATTTCCATTATACAAATGGTGCTACTTCACTGTAGTTCCAATCTTGAATTTGTAATTCTATGTTAGTTAATTAGAAGAATTAGTTAACCTATTAAGTTGCAGCGTGAGAGAACAGTAGTACTTTGTCACATTAATCTATGACTTTAAGTATTATGTATAGGTTTCTAGAAAGTTGTTTACCTTCTACAATACAAAAGCTAAACCTATTTTTATTAATACGTTATCATATGTTATATATTTTGCAAATACTAAATAATACATATACTATAAATATCTAACAGAAAATAATATGTATGAACATTAGGAAGTTTAGAAAATATAAAATTTTAAGTTACTTAACAGAAATTATTGCCTTATGTATGTATTGTTGAATCTCATCAGGGTAAAACAGGATTTTAAAATATTTTTTTAATATAACCTAATAAAAATTCACGTCACCCCAATTATTGCTATGTTGACAATGCATATCGTCGCTGTAAGAGCAAAAGGTCGTATGTCAACATGGTCTACTTTACAGGAGAGCAAAAAAAAAACAAGTTATTATTCTGTACACTTTTACTGCAACAATATACCAATATTTTGTGTTTTATTTTTTCTAAATATAAGTACATGGACCTTTTGCACTTACAGCGACGATATGTATTTACGTACATTATATTTCATGTGTACAACAATATTACACTTACTTCTTAAAACATACGATTTTCTCCAAAGTAAATCTTAAAATATATAGATTTCAACTTAGTTATATTTCAAGATATATGTATAACCAAGCAGACACTACTAGCTCAATACTTTTTGCTAGAGTGTAACTAATATAATCCATATTCAAGCCGACACTCATATCTCAATCGTAGCTTGTGGAAATAACACGATTAAACATATATATTTAATAATATAATAATGAATTTGAGATAATCAATGTGAAAATTCGTTCAGAACACAGGGTCTATTACGTTTAATTACAGAACGTGTGCTACTGCATTTAAATTCATAAATTCCAATTCAAGATTTTATGTGCACTAGAATGTAAGATACAATAATATTTGCTGTGTGTTTTAAAAGCAAACATTATTGCTCAATACATTTTGTGCTCGTGTGTAACAAATATAAGCTATATTTAAGCTGACATACATTTATATATATATATACAAGCCAAATACCACTCACTCACTGACTCATCACGATTTCTCAAAAACTACAGAACTGATTGGAACAAATTTCGGTATGTAGCTTCCTCTAGGGCCATAGGTGCTCGCTAAGGAAGTTTAAAAAAAAAACCACATATATGTTAGGGGGGGGGGGTCAAAGTTACTAAAAACCCCAATAAGAATATAAATTTAATTTTGATTTGTCTAACCCTGCAAAGCCGGATCGGACCAGCTAGTAACGTATATGAGGACCCGAACTTCATAAGTAGAAACAAAGGATTTATGGAAAGTCTTGTTCGTCATTTCTACTGGTGATTTAATGCATCTCTCTAATACGAAAGTCGAGATGAAGTTTTCTGTGTAAAGATACAGTTCTTGAATTTTTGATAGGTATATTTTTATTTCCTTTTAGAGTGTGTGTATTTTCTGATACTTTGTTTTGGCGGTTGATTATATTTGTAAGAATTGATTTATTGAAATGTAAGTTAAGATTTATTATTATTATTATTATTTGTCTTACTAAACTATGATCGAAAGCAGTTATTAAAAATACAGCTTTTCGTTCTGTCGGATTACTTACAAGAACGTTTTGAATTTTATGGCTGCATGTGACTTCTATACTGTTGTGCACTCACAATATATTAATTATTTTCTTCGTGACATTATTCAAATAGACGTGGATAGATGGAAATCAATTATTATTTGGAACAAAATATTCAATATTTACTCGTTATTGTGTATAAAAAGGATAGTCATAGACAAAATTAAACTTGTACAACATAGTTTATCAATAAGATAAGAATGTCTACAATAATATATATTTGCATATGTTATTATAGTAATGCTTTTACTGTAGGAACTTGACTTTGTTTAACAACTATTAATAACCTACAGGGTAGCGTTTCGCAGTAAACTATGTTTTCACATTGTTACCTTGGCAATAATCATTGTGAAAGATTGCATTGGTCAAGAGAATATTTACTGGTTTTCTGGGATTAAAGATATTATCATTTGATAGATCGTAGCCATCTATTTTCAAATACAGCTGAAGGATATCGATTTGTGTATTACTTTTAAATCAACAATGGAAGGTTTTATTTACTTTACATACTAATCTCCATTTTCGATCAACTAAGCATAACTTTAAATTTGTATACGTGGAGTGTAGAGTTTAGTTACATTATTTATAGAACCTTAAAATATTTCGTTGACATTTCACTTGAGCGTTTAAATGTAAAAGGTTTCCATATTAATATTCTTATTAATAAAATAACAAGTTTACTCTATCTTTTTAGATTTATAAAATAGCTTTTAGTGCTAACATTGCTTATCTGGGAAGGTAAAGTTACTGTACAATGCTATTTTAAATTACATTGGTGCTACAGATGTTTCAAATATGTTCTATTATAAATCTGGCTATGTCACATTAAATTATCTTTACACGGAAAATTACATGGTACAATAATCTATCTTCAATTAAATAGTTTTTGAAAATAAAACGTAACGTGTATGGTTTATCTAAAAATATAAACACTTTGTTTACTATTTCACACCATCATTATTTATATAAACATTTCGAAAATGATGTTACAAATTATCAATATATAGAAAATTTATTTCATCCTTCCTCGAGCTATAAACAAGTTTAGTTTATCTATCACTATTTCTTTAACATCCATAAATGTAAACAGAATCACAAATTCCCCCTAAACAAAAATAAATATATATAATTTCTTCCTTTTCAAATACAATAATATATTATAGATTCGTACCTCAAAACAGTCTTTCTTCTAACGTAAACGAACGTATTCAATCAGCACAATTGAATACACTCTAATTTTCTGATAAATAGTTATGATCACCGTTACAGATACACATTTCCTTATATAATTTTTATTGATATTTAGATTGACAACTTACATAACTTTATAAGGAACGTATCAGTTAAAGTTAAATTTATATCTTTTACATAAACATAACAAAAAATGATTTACATTACATTCAATTAATATATTTCTATTGTACTGTTAGAGTTTATGTGGTATGGAAATTTTGTTTTGACTTACTTTTGAAATCTCAATAATAATTTAATTTAGTTACATTCATATTTTAATTAAAAAAAATATAATCAATATTTGTTTAAATTAGAATTGTTTTGTTATTAAATATTCCTTTGTTATTTCAAGTAAAATTGTTTGACCTTACATAATGTTACAAATACATTGAAATAAACGTTTAAGATAATATTATCTTATGTAATAAAAACCTATTAGAATATCATATCAGTTTTCTTAAATAACTATTTTGATTTGATTGTATGTATTGCTTGAAAAGCTATTTTACGTTTTAAGTTTATATACAAATGTACCGTAATTTTGTAGGTAATTTAAAATTATGTAAAATCTGTGTTGCACATACTGAATTAATCTAGGTTGTACTTATTCTTGAATTAATTGTATGAATAAAGCTGTAAGTTAATATGTCTGTTTAAAATTGAACTTTTAATTATGCTAGAGACGATTGTTTGATTGAGTAAATTGTTTTAGTGCATATAATAATTGAAATCCATATTACATATTACAAGATAGCATCACAAATCAAAATATAATGTTATTATAACTTAAACTATTGCCTAAAGTGTATTAGAAGTATTTTAAGTTAAAATTAAAGGACACATTTTCCTGGCAGTTACAGTAAAAATGTTTCACCAAACATTTGTACATGACTCGTTATAGCTCCTCTCCGAGATTGTTCTTCTACATCCTACATTCTGCATACTTCCTTGACCCTTCTGCTTAACGAACTAACTTTTCTTAGGCACCTTCCCTTTTCTGTATACAATTACATGTAGTCCAGTCAACGAAAAGTTATAGAGGGAAATGGAAGGAACACAATTTTTGACTTTGGGACATTGTTTGGATTAGTTAGGAGGTGAAAATACTAAAAGTCTCCACTCCTAGCAGGTGAGCGGGGTGCAGGGGAGCCTGTAGAAGGTCCATTTTTTTGTATTTCACTTCTATCTAAAAAAATTATGCGTCTTAGCGATAAGACCATGCTATATCAAATTAAAGGCCACAAAATGTGCTAAAAGATTTAATCTTTTAATTTTTTCACTATCTAGCATAATTTTTGAGATATCCGGCCTCAAAATTCGCTTATTTTTTAAAAAGAAATTATTCCTCACTTTTTTTGCCTTATTTGGGCAGCTAAATTTTCAGCCTTTCATTCTACGAAAAAATTATAACGGAGGAAGTTGTAGAGCGTTAAATTTCCTTCACGAATATATACAAAGGAAATATTTTAAGATATTATCTTCAACCGTTCAAACGATGAAGCAATTTTAACTTTACATGTAAATTCCGAGATTTTGTAGAACAACTTACCTATCCACTCCTATAACACTCTATATAAGCCAATATTTACGTATATATATCTTTAAATAATACTTAATATATTTATATATATAATTGGGAGATAAAGAAATTTTGAGCAATTTATATTAACAACTGTCGTTGCACGGTTTTCATTGTCAAATTTATTTATTCTTTAAGTAACATAATTAAAATAAAAATGTACCATGTTTTAAATGAAATCCTTTCGTATTTTCATTGGTGAAATACACAACGAATTCATAGTATGCTTTAAGACAAAAACCAATAAAGATATTTCCTATTATTATTATGTAAGAGGAAAACAACAATTATTGTATTTTTATTTAGGCCTACTGTTATAACGATGGTAAGAGTTAGGTGATTGTTGCATTGCTGTGGAGGATATTAGCGGCGTGCCTAGTCAGAACTTAATGTGTGTACTTATTATGCAGATGTTTGTTTTGTTTGATACGCAGTAAATAAAATCGAACACAATTGTCTATTTATTTACATTATATATTTATTGACTTTATATCTTGATTTTTAATGGTCTTCTGAAAGAGATTGCTAACATTATTTAAAGTATTATTGTCAAGTTTAAAAAAATGCACACTAATTATATTTCATATTTAACACCAATAGTATTTTCACATACAAAAATTAATTTAATTGTTTGATTGTAAGTTTACTTAAATATTTTTTTTAAGACAAAATAAATACAAATTTTCAAAACATTTCTTGTATTTTAATGAAAACATTCTCTCTTTGTTCTTTCAATAATGCACTGTACTTTTGAAGCATTAGATTGTAATTTTAGCAGAACATTGCAATTTCAACCACGTTTTAATGGCAGCAAAACAACACTTAACATCATAACGCATGCAGTTATGAACATGTATGTAGAAGGGTTCGAAGAGGAATACAAGTGCTTGATTAGTGTGTTGTCATGCTACAGCTTCTGCCACGTTAACAACGACAAAACTGGTTTTGTAAACACAATGTACAATTTTTAAGGAGAATGTTATTATATACCGTTATTGCTAGTACAAGTAACAAAACGTGCCAACAAAGATTTATTTGAACACGTAGACTGTTCGTTAGTAAAATAACATTCTGGAATATATTTATTTAACTTTGACGTTTGCCTAGTGTTGTATTACACATTAAGGCTTTTACATAACACACTTTATGTAAAGTTATATGATTTTTCCATTTCATACAACTTTAAAATGATTACATTTAACTAGATTTCATATTTATATAGTTATTATAATATTTTATTTGGAGGATTTGATACAAAATTGTTTAATTCTTTAGAAGAAGTGGATTCAGTTGAATCTAAGACTAACAACAGACGAGACACCGGTGTACGGGACACTGTCCGGTGTCCCAGCTTCTCGCGAGGAGAGACACCGTAGAGCCACAGAATCTGGTAGCGCACTACTCAGTGTCTCATCTGTTGACACACATTTAATTGATAGTACATTTAGTGTCCCGTACACTAGTGTACCGTACACCGGTGTCTCGTCTGTTGTTAGCCTAAGTCTGTAAAAGCATTAGCTTGCCCACAATATATCTGAGACGGGTGATTTCTTATATCCTGTGTATCCTAAGTACAATGAGAACAGGAATTAAAGCATTTAGTTTCCTACCAATCATAAGAGGTACTAGTTTTTTTTAAGATGAAGCTAAGTTGTTTTTCCAATTTCTTTGAAAGTCTCTGTAGTTCACTGTCATTCATAAGGTTATCATTTCTAAAACAAAATTTAATAATGCAAATATATTATTCTACAGAAGCAAAACAAAAGTATAAGAATTTTAATTAATAATTTTTAAATCAAATTATACCTCTAATATATCAGGATCAAATGGTGTGCAATTAATGTATTTAGATTGTTTCGCATTAGTGGTTGCTTTGAAAACTCTTCAATTATTATTTTTAATTTGTAATAAATTACCTGCTTACACGCTTCCTCAGCAAGGGTTAAATTAATTAAATTACAAGTGAAAAAACATGGACCAAGACCGGGATTTGAACCCAGGACGTGTTGGCTGAGGAATCGTGTAAGTAGGTAATGTATTACAAATTAAAAATAATAATAAATAGCACCACTGTAGGCTGCAAAAAAACTTGAGATTGTTTTCAGTGTCGCAATGCGAGGTATTCAGTGTATTAATTCATAAATGTAGCAAAACAGTACAGGTGAGATAAACTCGACCAATATCTCGAGGATCGGGATAGCTCAGTTGGTAGAGTGTTGCCACGGAAAGGCAAAGGATCTGGGTTCGAATCCCGGTCTTGGTCCATGTTTTTTCACTTGTAATTGTATGATTTTTTATTATGTTAATTCCATTTGGATGTAAAAAACCTGTAAAATATTAGAATTAATGAAATCTAATACGGAATTATTAATATTGCACATACGGAAATAAAACTAATAGTTATTTGTGTATCTAGGATGCAAGGTTGAGTTTGTCGCACGAGATAAACATTTGACGCCTGAGGCGTAGCCGATGTCGTTAAAGTTTATTGAGGGTGACAAAGTAAACTTTGCACCCGTAATACACACAACGTTTTTCCTACAGCTACATTTTAAATTAGTGTTTTAAAAAGATCTGTTTTAGTAAGCAAAACATGTTTACAGAAGGCAGTCGAACAACAATCAAAATTTTCAGAACGTCCTACATTAACTGTTTACGTAAACGCCCTAAGGTGCAACGTAAACAAAGTAGGCTAAAGTTGCTCGCCGTGCGGTAAAGTAAAACAAAGAGGTATAAATACTTCGACGTTGAGCACACGCAATTTAGTTTGCGCACTGCCGTGAGTGTGCAAAAACTCACTTTATTAAGTAGCTGTAGGAAAATTATGTTGAGATGACTGTTAAACATATGAACTACAACTTTATAGGGAACTAGCAGGTACCCGTGGCTTCGCACACGGTCCAAAGTTTCGCCGCATAGTAATAAATGTTAATTGTTTTAAGGGTAGTTGTTATATTTTCACCCCTTAACAGCACGCTATAAAATGAAACTATGATTTACATAGTACATAATGTATTGTAAGAAATAAATGTACCAATTTCCAGCTCTCTAGCTTAATGGGAAGTATAGTAATTAATTTGTATTGTTTTAGGGGTTGTTACATTTTTACCCCTTAGCAGTACACTATACAAAAAATATAAATATGGTTTACTTTTTATATATATTTTGTAAGAAATAAATGTAATAAATAAACAAATTTCCAGCTCTCTAGTCTGAATGGAAGTATAATAATAAATATTTATTGTTTCAGGGGTTGTTTCAACCCTTAAATCTAAATGAATTCTAGCCTTTGTCTCATTCCAGGCCATGATCTATATGTGTGCCAAATTCATAGTAGGTAGATAATAATTTATTTATCGTAAAGTTATAACACTCTTAATACTGATTTTTCCTAATCAAATTCATCAAATGTCTTGTTAACAGACAAGAAACGACGAAATAACCAAGCACGTTATGACATGATTTGCTTCAGTTCTAACACGTAACTTAAATTAACTAAATATAAAGCTTCTGTTTTTCATAGACAGTGATAGTGTCGATTAAACGAAAACGAACTGTACAAGTTCAAAGCAAACCATTTACTTTTGTCACTTAAACATGTATAATTTTTTTGCTAAAATAAAAGTCAATTTTTGGTGTAATTATAAAACTTCATACATATTTTTTTAAATACATATAAAAATAAAACAAAAATTATTCATAAACACAGTTTAGAAACAAGAATCACAATTTTGTATATGTTTTTATAACAATATTAAAAAAAAAAATCTGCAAATACATTATTCCATTATTATAAATTTAATATTCTATAATTTTAAATACTAAATAATGTTGATGTAAACAACTATAAATACTTTATTTGGTGTTGAGGATGTTTACTATGCAAATGGAAGTATATAATCAGTACGTGGAATGAAACCAAACACGACTTGAGTGGAACATTAAAATGTTACAGTCTTCAACAACTGCTTTATATTGACTCGGAAAGTTGCAGCAAAATACTATTGGAAGTGAGTTTTTATAACGTTGCTGTTTTGCTAACTACGTTTAGTGTCCGTCATAAAATGAATATCGTAAAATAAGTAACACGACTTACCGTTTTAGTCTGCATTTAAATATTACGCTGTTTAATTACTCTTCTTTTAGTAAAACACGTTATTTTGTTTGGTTTTATTTACCATTACATAAAAATTAATTTTATTGTAATGATCTGTATTCGTCTATTCTGTTTAAAAATAGTATCCTATTTTGGTTATGATCTGCATTCGTCTATTCTGTTTAAAAATAGTATCCTATTTTAGTTATGATCTGCATTCGTCTATTCTGTTCAAAATAGTATCCTATTTTGGTTATGATCTGCATTAGTCTATTCTGTT
>JAGFPH010001565.1:26750-44391 GCA_018207615.1 Philaenus spumarius
AGGGAGTCTTGACGCATCGCTTAATTTTAAACATGAAACACCAATTGTACTGCTACTCATTTATTTGCTTCTAATACAAAGTAGCACTTGGTATAATGTTGTACATAATATTTTTTGAATTTATCGTATATTCTTGATATAATTTGAAATAATTAGTTAGTAAAATAAAAAAAACAAAGTTTATATAAAAACAAGTTTCAAGTTATTATCGATATTGTTAATTCAAAATAAAGTCTATTATTTAAAAGCTCAGAAAACTGTAATCTTCAATACAAAATTATTTCGGTAACTTTCGATATTACTTTCTGACTTTAATATTACTTTCAGACTTTTTACTGCCTTAAAGGAATAATTTATAATTGTTGTTTTATTATATCAACCTTTTAATGATATGTATTTGTTAGATTTTTCAATAAAAATAACAGAGAATAATAAACAAAAAGTTACTGTGCAAAATAAAACATTATATGGCAACTACAAGGAAAAAGATATTTTTTGAAACTGTTTAAAAATAGTATTGGTCTGCTAAAGAAAATATGAATTTTCAACAAAAAAACAAAATTATACAACATAAAACTGCTTGTTTTAGTAACTTGCATATTTTTTTGGTAAATCAATATTATTTCTACATTATTTTAATTTATAAATCAAAGTGAAGAATTATTATAATGTAAATACTTGAATAGTACAAAGGTTGTTTTAAAATGCCTTAATGACGTACTAAATTACAAATTATTTTTATTCTGATTTGTATCAGCGGTAAAATAAATTTCAACTGTATAATTACTATAGTAAACACGTTCTTTCGAAAACAAGTGATAGGAATGTTGGTTAAATGTGCATACGAGAGAGATGGTGCGAGTTAGAGAGGAATAGATAATGTTTGAGTGCTTGTTAGAGAGGGATATAATGGACGTAAGTGCGTGTAAGAGAGAGGAATATAAGGTGATCAAGTTCATCTAAGAAAAAGGAACAGAATATGAATTAGTGCCTGCATGTAAGAGGAGGAAATAGGGAGAACAAAAACGTATCTCTCTTTTTCTTTAATGAAACATATAAAATCATGACAGTAAACAAGAATTAACGTCCTTGTTTGAACTGTTTTATTACAATCTAGTTATTGTGGTCGGTTTTATTTATGCAATTTGAATAATAAATCTAGAGTAATTTGATTGAAACACTTCCTTTATTTATTTTATTACATTTTATATCGTCTTCATTACTTGGCTATTCATTCTGATTAGTTGGAAAAATGTAATCAGTGACAATTTTATTGTTTACTCTGAATTTTACTTTGAACGCTGACTAGTTATATTTGTAAAATAAATAAATACAAATAAATTATTACCAATTCAAATCCTTTTCATTGTGATTTAGGGATAGGAAGACAAGTTTTCAGCCTCCGAACATAAACCTAGTCAAAATTGTTAAACTAAATCGTAACACAAATGAACTAAAACGTTTGATTGTGATAGACCTTTTTTAAAAATAAGGGACTATTTTAAAGTCAAGCATTGTGATCATCAGAACTAATGAACAATGATTTTTGTCTGTATTTGTGAACGATTTAAAGTGAAATGCTACAACTGTTTATTTACAATAGATTTATATTTAAGGATGTTTATAACTTGCAATTAAGTGTAGTGATTAAGTTATTTTGGTAAGAATAGGAACTTGTTTTAAAATGTCATATACAACGCTGATAAGGGAGGTTTAAATGAAATAAAATGTTTAAATTCCAGTCAGTTGCAAAACAAATTTTGGGTCAGTTGTATGACGGGATTATCAATAAGCTATTTTAAAAAGAAATGTGTAGATATCGTTGTCATGCTGTTTAGACAGTTTTACCCTGAACCAAAAGAAACCTAATATGAAAAAAAGATATATATATATATAAACGGCAGCTGTTGGCCTCATTAGTTGGCCTCATACATTAGTTGATTTCTAAGAATTATATCTAAATATCACTAATATATTGTTAAATTATTATAAAGATATTAAGTTGTAGGTTACATCATTAAATATACAATAATAGTGTACGTCATTGAATGCCACTTGGACAAATTGCAACGTCTCTATAGTTTCAGCAACCATTGTTAGTACCCTTGTCAAAACAGAGATAACAAAGCATGACAATATGCTAATTGTATAAGGCAGTGGGAAACTGAATTATTAATTAGTAAAGCAATGGTTGTAACGATGTAACTGTATTTAGTTACACCGTGGTTCTGTATACGGTGTTAGAAAAGTATTGTAATGACTTAATACTACAGGTACTGTTTTCGATAAAAGATGACTGTTTCAACTCTCAGTTTAAAGATCTTAACATTGGTTATCTACAGAGTGGTATAAACGTACTAGTTGTTTCAAAATACAAAACAAATCTACCTTTTTTAAATGTAACCTTATTTTTTCATGTTCTAATACTTCACCATAAAACTACAATTAAAAAGAAATATTAAAAATTCTTCTCATGGATGAGTAGCATTACTTTTTTTTATTATGGAGTCAAGACGTATCGTAAATTACCTACCCGTAAGTTGAGGGTTTTCTATAAGCCAAAGGTTATTACTAAAAATATTTGAACCAAGTGTTACTTTAGTTTACCTTATTACCATCATTAGGTTACCATTATTATTACTAAGCAATAATGCAAATTTTAACGAACTTTGTAACGAAACAATTATATCAATGGAAAATCTTACACCTAAGATAGTTAAAAATAAGATGTAACAATAGATGTTTAACCAAAATAGAAAAAAAGTGATACTCGGCTCTTCAAGATACAATTCTAGCAATAGATTCAAGTTTATTCATTTATTTATTCAAGGAAATGAATTGTATGATTATACATTACTATTAATATATTTTCACATTTATTCATGTGTTTCTACGGACGTTTTGCAACGTTGAATTCCTTCTTTTAATAAATACTCACTGTCCTCAATTAAAACGACAATTTAATCGACCAAAAGTCATTGAAAGTAAGTGTTCTCCAACTGAGTTTTTGTCGTCTGGAATCACAATTTGACACTCATAGAATACCATTTGATCCAGTGATGTTTTGAATAACTGAAACAATTTGGGTTGTACTTATGTAAAATCCTCTGCAGATTTTCAGTAATTTCCCTTCTCAATCCACTTACATTTGCCCAAAATTTTATGACTTTATCATCGTTTGTTAATCGCTAATGAAATAACTCACAAAGATATATAACATTTGTTTGGCTATGTTAACAATGCTCCCACTTTATGATGAACTGGGATCAAAAATACAGGATTGAATTGATATTCTTTACTGTTCATGAACGTAGCAAAAAAATATGTCTTTTGAAAGCAAGCAAGAAGAATTATTTCACTAATGCAACACATTCCTGAGATTTTCTACTGAATTTATAGTCACCGCAGAACTGACACACTTGATCCATTTTTACACTTACAATTATAAGTGTTTCTTGTAGTGGTGTTCATAAGGGAATACCGCACCTGATAAACTGCAATCTCTACTTCTTCTACTTCGCACTTCTTTTACACTAATGGTTTGTTCATGCGCTTACTATCGTTTATCGTCGAGAGCTTTAATTCAAGTATGAAGTCGAAGAGGGTACGATTAAGGGAAGTGCCTCATAGTTAATGTCAGTGAATCAGTGTTGCCGTCTAACTTGATATAAGTAGATTCTTGCTGGTATAATATACTTGTCTTAAAAGTCTCACCACCACTATTATTATTATTTTTTTTTATTAATGGAAATAGACAGATTTGCTTTAGGAATTGTTAACATGATCAAAAATGGAGTTGTTTTTGGTGTATCTCAAATTTCAAACAATCCAACAAAATGGGGTATTTTGGGGGTTTAGTCGAAATTTTAAATGAGAACCCCTATTGAGTGACACCTGATTTTAAAGGTCTTTATAAAAGAAGAAGATTGGCTCAAACCGGAGGTCTGTATGTTGACTCTATCCAACATTATGACCAAAGAAATAATTTTTCCCCATTTAAATAACATGGGAATATTAAAGATGATACATCTGTTATTTTTACAAGGGTTTCATTCAGTAAAACCGATTTTGGAGTTTCCTCAAAAGTAAAATTTATACATAAATATCTCAAAAACTACAAATCCGATGAAAGTTGTTTTGATATCTTTGAAAACAGAGTTTAAATTTATATCTCTCAACACAGTAACATAAAAAATTTGCTTTGTTTGCTACCAAACTATAGCAGAACAGTACTGAACAAAATAAAGGATATGAGGGTTCTTTAAAGGGAAGAAACCGTTTAAAATAAGTGATGTTATATAAACTAAGGTGTTACTTAAAATGTTAATTAGTATATTATAATAAAATGGAATAATTTCGAAGTGAAATGATTTAAATAAACTGTGTGTAATATTAAATAGCCTCCTAATTGTGTTGAAGCTCTTACATTTTGCATCAGAACCTTTGTAAGTAAAGGATCGTAAAACGTTTCACTGCATCCCTCACTACTTTTACAGGGTAAAGCGAACAATTTACTTGTAAAATAGTTATCTCGTTGCTTTTAGGTTTGTAGGAATTGGTACATACGACCTAGCACATATTAATTTACATTTGAATTAATTTCTTCATACTTAATAACTTGTATGCTGAATCGCATAATTAAAATACTATTTGGTTTTATAAAAAATATTAGTTTTTCTTATTGGTTTTATATTAGCAGTAAATAATCTGTTTTATGGGAACTATAATTCATTATGAGCATCATAAATAAAATTTGCAGTCAGGTTTGACATTTTGATAGTGACCTGTATTTAAGCATCATACAGTACAGTCCAAACTACTGAACCTACGTTTGTTTAAATATTATGTACAATAATTATCTTTTTCTCTTGTATTTTTTCTTTTGTACTTTAAGCATCACAGTATGTTTTCTACAAGCACTCTTTCTACTAATTTATAATGAAACCAACCTACGTTAGATTACATTTTACTTTTGTAATTAATTTTATATTCTTGTGTTACTATATATTTTTATAATACTAAATAAAACTAATTTCCGAACGTATGACATATGAAAAGCACTATTAATAAGCGTTATTTAAGTTGCAGTTTTCGTTTTAATATTTAAAAATGGAACAAGTGCCTGTTTTTGTAAACAAATAATATAAAACTTACTGAGATGGTGTGTTATTTCGTTTTATAATTTATAATAACCGCTTTTTACTAATATATTATAAACTATTTTAGTACTAGATGATTCGAATAGTATTATTTAGTTATTTCATAAATCGTTGTCTCGTTAAATATAGAGACATTAAGCAGGACTGTGAGCAGCACAAAAAAGTGATACACAGGTATTTATGAAATATTTATACCCAGTCCAGTAAGGCAAACAAACAATAAAAAGTAAATATTATTTAGTTCATTTTGTGATTTTATTTTATACATAAAATAATAAAATAAACTTTAACTCCTTTTTCCTGCAAAGTAAAACAATCATAAACGTTAACGAGTTCATCGAACTACCGAAGTATTGACCATTATATATTATGTCTTGACAGAACATCCCAGGCACGGAATTTCGTGGTAGGACATCTACAAGGCTACTGAATTTCAACAATGTTAATTAGTAGATATTGTATTAGATTAATGCATAGATTCAATTTTGAGTGTATTACAATTCAATGGTGATATTATATTGACTAGCCTAGGTACCACTCAATCTTTTGGGTCTGAAGTACTTTATACAATATTTTATATTATGATCGAAACATTATATTCCAATTTTCAACATATATTTTAATATGTAGTAACACAAGAATAACTAATAATATAAATTTTATTTAAAGAAAAGAGTATGCATATACTACCACATATAGTACCATGTACGGAATTACTTATTACTACAATAATGTGAAAATCGTTTACTGTATTTAAAGTTTTAGTTCATACTTTAAATTGGACTTGATTTTCATCAAACCTACATATTTAATCAATTAACTATCGTTATTTATACGAACTCTCACCTTCTGCATCAGTGCAGGATTAAAGGATTACAAAACGCTTCACTACATACTTCAGTACTTTTTAAATATTTGCAGTTGACTAAGTAAACCGTCCTTCATCGAAGCGTTTGTATAATAAATATACCCCTCACCGTGCTCAGTAATGCAGAAGAGCGAACGTAATTTTTCATCTAGTTTTGAATTTACATAGATTTATTAAAACCTGGATTTTCAGTAGTTTCATAATTTAATGAAAATATATCTCTTTACATTTTATACAAGTTTATAAAAAATGCGTACTTTTATCTTCGTGGAAGTAAAAACTGTTTTAACCTGAAAAGGAAAAATACTTACATCAACTAAGCAATGGCATTTATTTATTTTAATCAAATATTAAGTCGTTTTGTCACTAAATCAAGATACATAAATACTGACAACATCATGAAGTTTAATACAATATTTACTCTATACAACTACTTATGTTTTATATGTACACACAATATTTTTTTGTGATGATTATAATATTTGTATTGAGAAACAAAATGATATATATATATATATATATATATATATATAATTAATTCTAGTGAATTTACTAACCTTCAAATGGTCCTTTAATTTCCCCTCTACTGCTACTGGGTTTTATTAGTTTCGACACAACCTATCTTATTGTTGAAGACGAAAATTTCAGACGATAATCACATAACTCAAAACACTACACAACACATAAAAGTATAAACACGTAATGTTCACCATTAAAAAGTAGCTAAATAAATAAAATGGTACTGGCGGCTCGTCTCGAACGCATACTGAACTGGAAACCTAAACTGAAAACTGAACTGTGTGGAAAACTATGTACCATATGAATTATTTGACGACCCTATAATGGTGAACATTACGTGTTTAAAGTTTTATGTGTTGTGTAGTGTTTCGAGTTATGTGATTATCGTCTGAAATTTTCGTCTTCGACAATGACATAGGTTGTGTCGAAACTAGTAAGACCCAGTAGCAGTAGAGGGGTTAATTAATAAATCCATTTGAAGGTTAGTAAATTAATTAAAATTTTTACAATAATTTTCCAGGAAGTAATATTCAAAGAAATGAATAATTTGATATTTATATTTCATTTGATATTTATGAATTACAAATAAGCAAATTCATTTTATATAATTTGCTCATTAATTCGTAAATGATATAAAATAAAACACAAACAAATAATTAAAATTAAAATCGTTTACGTGTTTACCTGAACAGTTAATTAATTTTTTGATTGAGAAAATAAAATGTTAAGATATACTTCATTATTTGATTGAACACTAAACTGACTGAGTTGATAGTATCATCATAGAATTTTACTTTCTAGTCAAAACGTGAAGATAAAAACTAAATAACTAATGGCATCCGATGTAGGTAACCTACTGCAGATACATTTTCATTAATTCATTAAATGAGCTTATTTGCACATAATTTGATGTAATATTGGTAATATGCGTAATGATTGGAAAATAAAAATTATTCCAATTAATTAATAAGAGTAGAATAATTATATTAATTGTAACATTATATTAATATTTACAACAGTAGTCGGAATAAATAGGTAGAACAGACTTTGATACAGGCAAAGTTAGGACCATAAGGTCCTTTCTTAAACAATTACAATTTCTGTAGATATTGAAACTCTTAAAAATAAAACTAATCAAAAATACACAGTAAAGTCAAAGAACAATTAACATACAAAAACCAAATATTAAAAAAGAAAAATCCTAAACTAATAAAATGATTTAAACTTTACACAATAAAATAGTAATTTAAACATATTTATTGAAGTTAAAGAATAAACTACTTATAAACAACATTCATACATAATAATAATAATTTATAGCTGTATTATAAAGAGCGAGAGGAGGCGTTGGGGAGGGTGTAACTCTTTACCTATTCTTAAATGGCTTGAATAATGTTTTGTAACTTGGATAGTGATTTCATATTGTGATTAATACGATCCAGACAACATTCTACACACGAAGAATACTGAACATCTGGATTAAAAATCAGAAAAATTATCTAATTTAGTTAATTGATACAAAATAATGGCACATAAAAATGGGTTCCAGCTCGAGAGAAGAAAACTAGAATCGTATACCCATAAAATCAAATCACATGCTTGACTATCTTACGAAAGGCACTTTACTCAAACACGAAAACATTTTCGCTTACCACACTTTTTTCAACTACATACAAATACAATAACACTTATAATACAATATTGTTATTTACAAACAAAAAGCATCGATTGTGACAATAATGTTTAAACTTTAAACAGAATACTTTAAAATGGTATTCACGTAGTAAAACTTGTTTGGAATACTAAACACCAATATTGTTTAATATCTATTTGAATTATTGTAGATGGTAGCCGTTAATTAATTATTCGTTCCATCAAATAAGAAAGAATAATTCTACTCATATATGGATAGGCTAATGAAATGCTCGTGTATTTACCATGTACAATTTAACAATATTGTTTCCTACTCTAAATAGAGCTATCATATTTACACATCAGCTTACTACCAATACCATTAATATGATACTAAGCTCATCAAGACTTTTAAATATACAGGGTGAGTTTTATGTCGTGGCACGCCTGGATATAATTTAAACGGCCTGATATATCAATGTAAGACTTTGGCCATACCTATTATAACATTTCGTTTACTTTTTTTGGTGGTTAAACATTTCGCCCCCCTATTCTAAAGGGGGCAACTTAAAATTTTCAAATACAAACCCCCATAATGTGACCTCTCATTTTAAAGACATAAAAAAAGAAATCAAATGGCATAAACTAGAGGCCTCTATGTCGCTTCCATCAGAGCCTCCAAGTTTTCTGTGTTGAGCCAAATTAACTTTTCCTCATAGCAAAATTGGTTTGTTGTAGTGAAAATTTGAGTGGACAAAATGTATTTTACGGACTTTCTACGAAACAATACTCTTTTCTCGGATATATTATGATCAAATTACTCCTATATGAAATTCCTTGCATTCCTTTTCGCAGAGAGGAAACTATTATAAAAATACTTCCAAGCAGTGAAACTTTTTATGATCCTTTTTATCTCCCTTTGACGCAAAATTTAATAGTTTAAAACACTACACGGCTATTTAAACTCGTATTTATTTTTAAAATAATTTTCTGGGAGTTTAAACAGCCCTTCAAAAACATGAGAATATGGTTGCATAGATCAAAATATGGAAAAATGTAGGTACGAACAATTTACTAAAATGTTTAGATCTATATCTAGACTCCATTGTATGTTTCAATAAACAAATCTTATCTCTTTAACAATAAATGATATATAGTTGAAATTGTTGCTAACTTCTTACAATTAGTTATAAAGACTCAATTTGATAAATACAATCAACCAATTTCATTTACTCGTTTGAAAATGGTGACTATTAAAACTTTTAAACGTTGAATGCATATCGTAACCCGATAATTAAACGAGAACTGGTCGTTTTTAATGTGAATAGTTCCGCTATTTGTATTGTAAAATACGATTTATGGACAAAAACTGATAAATTCATCTTGGTCCGTGTCAAAAACACAAGGGTTAAGCTTAAAATTGTTAAGTTTTTGTATTCATATTTAATAGTTATTCTTTCATTAATTCCATTATATGCCTTATGCTTGCTTTATATAACTTTATCCTATGTACTTACGTCAAGTAGCAATCTTGTATTTTTGTATTTATTAGTATTTCATAACAGCTGTTTCGGTACAACGTATACCATCATCAGATGAAAAAACACATACACACATTACACTGATACATATTACACAGAAATAAGTAAACATAAAAATTGGTACTGTAGTACAAATCGAGAATAAAACAAAGTATTGCTTAAGTAATATGGCCACATCTTGTTGACTGAGTGAACAGTTGACCACCACAATAGTAAGATGTGGCCATATTACTTAAGCACTACTTTGTTTTATTCTCGACTTGCACTGCAGTACCAATTTTTGTGTGTATTTATTTCTGTGTAATGTGTATCAGTTTAATGTGTGTATGTGTTTTTTTCATCTGATGATGGTATACGTTGTGCCGAAACAGCTGTTATGAAATACTAATAAATACAAAAATACAAGATTGCTACTTGACGTAAGTACATAGGATAAAGTTATTCTTTACCTATTAAAATTCCACATTAAATTTTTCTTTACAATAGGTTCATTTTTTAACTCTTGCAATTTTGTTGTTGTTAATTTAATAGTTTAAGAGTTATTTAACGTAAACAAGTTTAGCCGACATTTTGAAATGATTAAAGAAATTTTGTTGATTATTTTCCTAAAGTAGTATTTTTGTTAGTTAAGTAGAATAGAAAATGTCAACTTCACATCATTTACAGTTTCAAAGATATTATTTTGTCTGTTAAAAATATATAAATGCGGTCGAATAGAAATCTAAACATTTTAGGACATACGTTTACAATAATTCTTTTGACTTATTTTGACAAAAAGAACCGTATCCTGAACTACTTGCAACTATTTTTTTAAACACTCTGTATATTGCATTTAAATCATAAATTTCATCCACATTACTACTTCTTTTTAGGGTAAACATTAAAAGTAAACACGGAACCCTTAATAGTATTACTTCGTTTGTCTGTCAAAGTTTGGCGGTTACTTCTTCACTTTATTATTCTCACTGGTATGAGGTATGTAAAGATAATAAGAAACAAAACATTCATCCATTTTTGAAGGGATCCTTAGTTTGACCCTCTAACTGTCAGATTACTCAAATTGAGTGGTCTCAACGCCCTGCCGTAGTGAATTGTGTAGTCTGTGACAACTCAACTTGTATTAAATATTTCACCCACTAAAAATGATCCAATCGCAATAAATCAGAAACCGTTGGAAAGGAAATGATCTTAGCTTTAACTTTTGTATTTACAAGGTTTTTCTAAAACGTATATTTACGTACGTAATCATCGTTGCAATTTTTGAGTTTTCTAAAAGCCAATGTCCTTACCTCCAATTACCTTTAATTCCAGTTTCTATGTCTCTCAATACAGCCCGCCCGGTATTTTTCTGAGTTATATCTGTATACTGAAGGATTCATCACACTTTTACCTATCTGAAACTTCCATCCAATCAAAAATCGGACAAATAGTTCAAAAGTTGTGGGGCGTTTTGTAGACCCTTGCAATTGGTCAGATTTCAACCAATAAAATAGCACATTTTGCGTTCGAGATATGTCTTATAATTCGAATTATTTCAATAGACTTTTTTATATTTATTTATAGACCAAAGTTCAATCTTTCGTTTGGCATAAAGCAAACTAAATTTGACAGGTTAGGTGTTATTCAAACAGCAGTTGAAATTTCATATCTGCACAGAATTCATACTACCGCTTGAGATTGTAAAACAAGGCTGTTTCCATTGTCTTCAACGGTCATATTTTGAATTTCCTTTGTCCGCACGAGATTTCAATTGTTTCATCTCACTTTTGTAATTCAATTGATTTTAAGTAAAACATTTTTATGATATGATAATATACAAGTATACAGTTCAATTCTTTGATTTATTCTCTACACTCTGTTATAATAATATTTCATTTTTGGGCAAAGCATATATTAGTAAATTACGTTACAACTAGGCCTAGTTTTGTTAGCAATCGTGTATGTGGAACATAAAAACTGGTGTTTTCAAAATAAGAAATTTGAAATAGATAAGTGTTTTTATACAGTTCTATTCAGAACTAAATTACGAAACTTTTTTAAACTTATGAAAACATTACAAAATTGTTTACTACTTCTTATGTACGCCTAAAGTTTAAACTTTTTCTTCCGTTACTGAACATTATTTGTTTCATGAGCTAGTAACTTTTACAATTTTACATGAGTAAATTTTTTACTGGTATATATGAATTCTTTGAACGTTTTCCTACAAAAAAGCTATGGACCACTTTTGGATTGGGATAGAATTACTATTTTTGGCGAATTTTTGAAAAAAATGCTTGTAAAATGCAAAAAACGGCTTTTCATCGAAAAAAAATAACATTGACAGTTGTAGGGTTGATGGTTTTTAGAGTAACATATGGTACTTGTGGTACATATGAAAATAACGTGTAGTAAATTGATCCTTTACAAGGTTCGCCACGTATTCTTCGGTGATTGCGCCAAGTCTATATACGCACCAGATGTATAAATCGCTAAAATAAACTTATCCAATTATAAGCTGAACATGATTGACGCCTTACATTAATGATTAAAGTGCACTGATTCGTATTGGATTAAGAGGAGTTGAAATAGCAACATCCTTTTCAAGCCCTCCCTCCACTTTGTTGACAGCTCTATTATACAACTTCTATATAAATTTCCTACTCCAGCGTCGCAATATTATCATTAACTGTCAATTATGAAGGAAAGTTCATGTCATCAATAAGTTATAACATGTAAAAATAGACAAAATAATATGTTAGTACAGAAACACACGGGAAATTGCATATTTTACCTCTTTGGTAAAATCAGAAAAGTGAGTCCATTTTACAACGTTGTACTGAGTCTAAACTCAAAGCAGTTGTACTTACAATTTTGTTGAATAAAACATTTTGTATTTGGTCTGTAATAATGTTTAATATAATGTCTTTTCTGGTTTTTATACAAGAATGCTAAAATATTGCAGAGGATTTCCCAATTTTAAATATAATATTGTTTTTCTTAAGAGAATCTAAATTTAGGTACGTGCTTTCGTACTTTGCCATGTCTGTCAATTATTAATCTATATAATCTTTCTCGTTTTTACTATACACTTTTGTAAGGGGGTGCTTTTTATGAACTAAAATTTATAACTGAAGTTGATAATATATGGAAAATGTATTTTTTGTATATAACAACTTTTTCATTATTATGACTCCTACTTCCTGGACCATTATTGTAAAATGTTTTAATTAATTTACCAACCTTCAAATGGTCCTGTTAATTTCCCCTCTACTGCTGCTGGGTCTTACTAGTTTCGATACATACCTCTGTCATTTTCGGAGACGAACATTTCAGACGATGATCACATGACACAAAACACTACACAACACATAAAGTATAAACACGTAATATTCACCATTAAAGGGTCGTTAAATGATTAAAATGGGACATAGCTTTCCACACAAGTATTTGCGGGTAGTCTCGAACTCGAACTGAACTGGAAAGAAACAGATAGACCATCATTGCACTGTATAGTTGGTTGCATAATGTGGCGGTGTATCTAAATTCAATATAATGTCGAACATATAATATATATATATATATATATATATATATATATAGTTGTAAAAAAAAACTTTTTACATAAAATGTCATTATATAATCAAATAAATCTGCCTAAACCTACGGATATCACTGAGTAGGATTTATCGCTTCTGGCGCAATATATGTACACACCTGAAATTTTTAAATATATGTTAACTTTTAGCTTTGAAGTAAACAAAAGCATTTATTATTACTTTTATTACGAACAAAATTAAATTTAAATTTACCCGCATTGTTCTTAAGTCCAATTATCAACGATTACCATGACATCTACTAACAGTGGTAATAGTTTCACCTAATTTTAATTTTAATAATTGTCAGGTCAATTTGTATTCTACATTTTCTTAAAGAGCAGATGGTGAAATTGTGTGGACAGTGTCACGCCAGATAGTTCGTCAATGAGTGACTAGTGTTAATCAGTATTAATAAGTATACAAGTGAAACAATTAACAAAATCTTAATTGTTCTTTGACAACATGTTTCCATTGCCAGCATGTACGTATTTGTCTACATTTGAATAATTATAGTTTTAAAAAACATAATTACTAGTTCATCATTACAAACAAAGATAATTAATTTCTCATGATGAAAGTAATGCAGGATTGTAAAAACGGTTACAAGTTCCAAATTCTTCTGTTGTGAAAAATATTAAGACGGTTATTGAGTTCATTATATTCCCATTTACAATAAATTTTGTTTTTTTCTATTTACTATGTAGTTTACACAAACATTATGTCGAAATGTAATGCGTTCGACTGATAATCTAATCATGATTGATGATGCAGCATTAAGCTGTGGGGTTAGCGTACTTCAGTATAAAGCTCAATGTTCAGGTTCGAATCCGAGTGGATGTTTATCAAATTGGAAGAAGTTGATTTCAAGTACTGAGAACCCATTGCTTCTTTTTGCCGTAATACTAACACAATCATGTTTCAGGGGCATGTTTTTATAAGTGATTTAAAGAATTAAATATTTTGTAAACATTTAAATAGTACAGAAATTAATAGTCAATACTGCTCTATAACTATAGTGTTTAAACTATTTATTTCTTATTAGATTTAGGACTTACCGTCTTCAATATTCCTTTTCGTCACTAAACGATGGCCGTTTTGGCTATTCAGTCATTTTCAAGTTTATCAGGTCTCCCATCGTCACGTACACAAACAGCGTCGAGACAGCGTCGCGTCGTATGTTGGCGCTCACCACGAGTGTAAGCAAAACGGACGTGTCAATGTGTTTTATTTATTTATTATGTAATCGCTGTGTTAGTCATGTGTAAGTGTTTGTGTAAGTGACGAAGGGAAACCTGATAAACTTGAAAATAGCTGAATAGCCGAAACGGCCCTAGTTTAGCGACGAAAAGGAATATTGAAGACGGTAAGTCCTAAATCTAATAATTAGTAATCAATATTCGGAATGGCGACTAACAATTGTTATTTATTTGTCTTGGACATAAATGGATGACCAGCAGACTATAAACCTTCTATACCCATTACATTTATTAAAAAAGATTAACAAAATTCAAAGTATGGGTTTTATTGGAAATCTGGATATCGTATCTTGCAAGTAGTCATGATGTATGTTGCGTTGTTAAAAGGCTTCATTATATTTACAGTAAAGGTAAATGATGTTTTAAAACATAAGGAGGGTTATGGTGGTGTAACTTGAACTCGTGTAAAAAAGAGTACAATTTCGATTTTTTTTAAACTTAAATGCCGTACAAAAGTTTAATTTGCCCGACTAAACGTTTTATTAATGTAAGGATATACTGAATGTTAAACTGATCCTCATAAGTACAACGCGTTATTTTATATTGGAAATTAATTTGAAATTTTGTTTGATCGCTTTTGGTTGTTTGGTTGGTTGGTTTTTGTATTATATTATGCGCAATCTTTTTTTACATTTCGAAATTAATATTCGGGATCGTTATTTATACACTGTATCCCGAAAACGTCAAAGAAAAGAAACCAATACAATTTTATGATAGAAGAGGCATATTCTGTAATACAATTTTTGGTGGAAGGAGAAAACAAATTATTAATAACCAAACAAAGTATTTTCCCCAAAAATGGACGAGGCTGTATGTATAAAATGAATGTATTTTGAAAGAATTAGCAATTGATACTTTAATTTTTTAAATGTATTAGAAACTGTATGCGTACACTTGCCGTTTATTTATCTACCAAGTTATGGAAACAAATATGTTTACTTGTTAGTATGAATTTTTACTGTCAAAGCAATGCAACCAAGAAAAAAGAATCCGTAACTATGAAACTAACACAACTAAGAAATGTTAAGTTTATTAAAATTATGTATTAATAACATTTTATTTTATTTTAAACATCGCGGATTTTGTTTAAACATAGTTCATAACACGAACTCATTTCGTTTTAGTACTTTGTATTGTATTAGTTTTAGCTGTAATAGTGTCTTGTTTTAGTTAAGGATATCCAGTTGTTCATTATCATTGTTTGGCTACTACATTCTTCTTCGTTTACATACTTAATTTGCATAAAAGAAATATAAAGATTTCATATAATTTATATTAAAAATAACTGAACGAACGTTTATCCAAACATACGTAAAGTTAAAACATATAGTTGATTCAAAATAAATATAAAATATTATGGTAAGGCTTGCATAAACTCTTTTGATTCAAACATGTTACAAAATTACTTTTATTTGTATTACAATGTTGGTTATGAGCAGTATGTTTTCGTAATGATTTTACATCGCTCTGTTGTCAAATATAATGAATTTCATTAGAATTGTATGTTTAATACATAACATCGACTACGTTTAACTTATCCAAGTCGATATTTTTATTAATTATATTAATTAGAAATCTGCCTTTATTTATTGCCGTAACCGACAAAAGAAATGATTCCAGACAACTACCAACAAGGTATTTATAGTATAATTCCTGAGCAGCGAATATAAATGGAAAAATTATGGTTTCCTTAAAAATATTAAGTAAGAAAAAAACGTAGATTGATAAATACTTGAATCTATAATAATTAATTATTTTCACCATAATATGCCATATATTATACTGGAGTAGTAATTTTCTGAAACGTTCTCGAACTGTTTGTTTTCAACATTATTTTATCGTTTGTCTGTGAAAATTGCACATAAATTCTAAATTAAATACAGTAATGTCTTAAGAAAAGTAGTCATTTTGTTTGTATTTACTTAGTACTAAGGTTTCGTATAAAGCGGTATGATATTCAAATTTGTAACAATTTGCAAAGTAATCGGGCAGGAACTTCGTATATAAGACTACTTAGCTTCAACTTTCCTAACCAAGTTATGATCAATGTTTCCGCTTGATATTTTGACGAGTTTCTCAATTTTATTTTCATCCGGTTTTACAGTAGTTAAATGGCATAAGCATTAGAAATTAGAGTAGATAATGTAAGTTATGTAAAGTGTTTCAAGAAATACAAGATTGTATAGTATTTTTAGTAAGTTCTCAAGTTAGTGTGTGCTAGCTTTGAGTTCTCAATATGGTTCTCAATGGTTCTCAATATTAAATTCTCAATATGGTGCGCTAGCTTTGAGGATTTATCTATAGTAGAACTTAATTAAATATATGAAAATAAAGTCAGAGGTGCAAAATTTAATACAAGATTTAATAAATATAATATTTAAAACAGCAAATATAGTTTACAAGCATAATTGAGTACTTACAATTAAAATTAATGAATATATTATTAAGTCACATTTAAAATATTTCATTTACAAGGTTACAAGGTATAACTTAATGTATTATGGAAATATTTTAAAGCATTTTTGTAAATATTATTTTCTTCTCATTAGTTTTATTATATATTGTCGTGTGATTATATATATTTATATATTTGAAAATTAGGTTTATATATATGCAAGGTTTTCTTATTAATGATACACTATATGGTTTGAGATAAGTTGTGTGTGACATCAGAACCTAAATACTTTTACTATCTAGTATCTTGTAGAGTATCATTTAAAAGCGCCAGTATATTTTTCGTAAGTTAAATCATATTCTTTGTGTAGTTTTGGAATTTCTAGTTTCCAAAATAATTTTATAAAATCCTTAAACCCCTAATTTCTCCCCCATTTTTTTAAATATTGAAGCTAACACTCCTGTAGTTCAGGGTTACTGGTATACTTTACAAGAAAAATGTAATTGATAACATGTTGTGAAAAAGTGTCTATATTGAGAATAAGTGTTGATGCTTTGTTTTATATATACTATCATAAAAAACCGTCCGGCTGGCATTCGGGAAGAACTTTTAAATGCTGATTGGACTGCTATGAAAAGTAAAATAGTGTTAAATAAACTAAAATAAGATAAATTGATTGAAGATCATACAAAA
>JAGFPH010001565.1:44491-73045 GCA_018207615.1 Philaenus spumarius
TGTTAAATAAACTAAAATAAGATAAATTGATTGAAGATCATACAAAACAATTTCTGAATCAAATACAATTAAGTAATTTGTAGTCTCTAGTTTTTTTTTATATTTTTTAAATATTTATGACAAAACACAATCAAAATCTAGTTTTTATGAATTACACATTTTTTACTAGTATTGTATAGTTGTTTCTAACTATGGAATCGACTTTGCATAATTTCAATGGCGTAATTACTATTTTAAATGTTGAAAGAAAACCGTATAACTTTGTGTAAAGTGTTTGTTTGCTTGAAGTAT
The DNA here is from genome assembly GCA_018207615.1 of Philaenus spumarius. Classification (NCBI taxonomy): domain Eukaryota; kingdom Metazoa; phylum Arthropoda; class Insecta; order Hemiptera; family Aphrophoridae; genus Philaenus; species Philaenus spumarius. The sequence goes on from JAGFPH010001565.1 coordinate 44,783, forward strand.
TTTTGCTATAAAACAGAAACAAATAATGTTGTAACATATGACGCCTGTCGCGCAGCTATCGGTGTGGAAGTAAAGCAAAACAGCTCGTAAACTAGTTTACAAAGAGTGATCCATCATGATCCATCTCAAACACGTTCAAGCTGCTTGGAATTTTAAAACGTTAAACTGCAAAGAAAACATCTCTAACGATAACTTTTCCTACACTTAACTAGTTTTGCTATTATTATCGAATACAAACAAATGATTTTCGTCATAAACATTAACATTAATTACAGTAGGTAAGATTACCAAGTAGAATATATACGATAAAAAAATTGTTAATGGAGTTATTATTTTTCCAGTTTACCAATGAAGGCTTTAGTTTAAGCGCAAACACAATAGTAGGAAATAGATATAACCTGGCAAACCTTCAACCAACACGTTTTGTTCTACAATTATATTAAAGTCGATCAAACAAGTTGGATTAAACAAATTACTGAAATTTCTACATAATTTCTAACTTTATTTTAAGCAAAAGGAAAATTAAAAGTTACAAGTTATACATAATTATATCTAGGTTTTCCTAATAACGTTCGATACATGCATTTCAAACAGAACATCATTTTAAATAAAAGCAATAATATGTCTTCACTAGCAACATGACCATAATTCCACAAAAACAAACATATGCTTTGCAAGTACAGCTATACATATTTTTCCTCGATATGTTTAAAGTATGTATTGTGATGAAGTTCCTTATTGCTAAAGCAATATAATATTCTGTTCTGTTTATGATTTCAGTACTATCCCTTTAAAATTGATTTATTTTAATGAGTACTTTCTAAGTTTAGGATTGTGCATTGACTGACAAAATATATTGCATTCTTGAGGAGTTTCAGTGTAGACATAATAGGATTATTCCGTTTGTTAAAAATTCAATTGTGTTTGTAATTAAACAAGATAGATAATACTATAATTTATAGCCAAATTTAATATTAATTATTAACATTATTTCACTTAGAAAACATTTAGAAAAATATTTCAAAGTAATTACATTGTTAATAGTTTAAGAAATACTTTTATGTCCCTTTAAAGATGTAATATTTTTAACTTACTACAAAATAATTATGGGTAAACTTCAATTTAGTAAAGATGTAAATACTATATAAATGTAATCTGTAATGCCTGGCGCGATACTTGACCCTTGACTGGTGCTGTTGTTAAGTAATATGGACATGATCAATCTTGAATAAAAAAGTGGCAATACTTTAATTATATAACGTAAAGTGCAAGAATTTCAAGTTTTTTTGAGCTTCTCAAAAAATTTTATGGGTATTTTTTGCGACAAATATTCTTTTTATATTATGAACTGATGAATTTTACCAAAGAGAACTATAAATATTCCATAGTTCAAATATTTATTCACTAGCCCTTAATAAGCTGTTAAGTATTGAAGTACCACATCCTAGTTTGGCAATTGTATAGGTACAAATATACTTGATCTAATTTGGCACTGTTAATTCTGATGAAGCCATCCTAGATCAACTTGTTATTAATTAGAAGACCCAACAATTTTAATGATTGTACCTTGTTAAGTATACTATCACCTATTTCCTGCTTTAAAACTTATTGTTGTTTCATCAGAATATTTTAATACCCTACCATCATTCACTGTTCTTAACAAATTATGAACATAGATTAAAAATAACACTGTGCCTAGAAATTATATTTGCGACACCCTTGTCTCAGCTGAATCTCTTTATACAGCCGCCCTCTAACCATAACACGCTGTGTTCTATTGTATTTATCCTTAACTAGCTGCCCGATCCAGCTTTGCATGGATAGACATATCAAAGTTAAATGATATAAATAAAAATAAAAATATATTGTTACCATCCAAAAGTAAAACTATGTGGAATGCGTACCGGGCTCAAATAAAATGGATGGCACATACAGAAAGTTTATAAAAGCAAAATATACCAGACACAAATCTTACCTCAATTCCGAAGTCGAGATATCTGAAATTTTCTTTGACAGGTTATTGGATAATTACAATTAATGTACACACTTATAACAATAACATGAGTTTATTAAGAAAAATTAACACGCCCTTAACATAAAAAAGAATGAAAATTATATACGCCCCGAAATGACAGATTGATTTAATTAATTCCCACCCTTACAAAATTAAAGAAAAACCCACCCTGTATGTAATTATATTATTTAATTAAAGACTTATGAAAGAAACAACAAAGAAAATTGGATCATTGTACACATAATCTTAAGCTCTATTTCATACAAAACTGCTTATAAAATAAAATGGTATGTTATAAGTTGGCCAACGTTTATAAAAAAAATATGCGCATTGTATGTAAATAAAAAAAAACTGCAATTCCAAAAGGTATAAACAAAATAAAATAATGTAAAATCTTGTACTTAAAGTATTATAAGAATCATGACGTCATTATAAATAAAGAAAATTTAGATTTTTGACTCTTGGAGTCCGTAGTTTCAAAATAGGTACCTCACCACCCTATTATTTAATACTTAACATAAATACAACAACCTACTATTCTAATTTACATGAAAAGTTAAGTAGCCTTTTTATATTACTAAAATTCACTGACTTTGGTTAACTCATAAGTTTATACTGATTTAATAAAAAAAGAAAGAAAATAGCCTGTTTCTGTTTATACTTTATAAAGAATTATTGATCAATTGAATTCACTTGGTTTAAGACAGCGTAGTAACAGTTTATAGTTGCGAAGGTGGAATCACATTTTATTACAGATGCAAATTGAATAGTTGAAATAAAGTAGAACTTGTAGCCGTAACTTAAATCAGGAAGTTAAACCAGATTTTCTCTAAAGAATCAGAACATAATATAGGCATTAGTTACTTTATATAGCCAAAGATAAAATATTATGTCAGAATGAAATTACAGCACGTTTACAGCAGGCATGTTGTAATTTGTTTGAACGTGCCGATTTGGTCTAATACGACGTTATAATGCATAAGTTCACTTCAGTTTCATATCAAGATTAACTGTCACAGAGTTACTCTTTGTTTCTGGCAAACTGAAACAAATATACTGTTTTTAATTGACTGGCTGAATTATATTTTTACAGGAACTCTTTAAAGCACAAAATATAACTTGTAGCTAATCACACATGGGTTCACTTTAGTTTAAATTATGTATTTTCCAGGCTAATTATTAAAATCTCTGTTTAAACTATTTAATAGTTGTAGGCTTTACAAAATAGGAAAATTTATATGGTTAATTAATTTACAAATTGCTTCTTGCAAAAATACAATAGGTTATACTTAACAAACGGAAACTAATACTAATAACATTTCAAATTATGGAGAAAATTCAGATATCCGTGAGACTAGATGCTACATTTAAGTAAAAATAGGTATTTTACCTGGTATACAGCTATTAAATCATGTTGTAGAGAACGAAAGTACTACATTTTGTGTCGCACAAAGCAAGCCATGACCTACGCCATATCGTTCGATTGACTGAATGAAGGCAAGATGGCGAGCATAGCCAGCGGCAAACTCACACACGAGAGTCCAGTCAGTGCTGCCGGCGGTGAGTCAAAAGGGTATTACAGCCCCTGCGGCGAAGAGAGTATGTAACCGCAAGACATGGGTGTAGGTCAAAAAGAAGTAAACGGGCTAAAGTAGGGTGAACGCTACAATATCAATAAATATATTACACTACCGGTATCTATTTCTTATGGTGATTTTTAGTAATTTTGACCCCCCGAACCCTCTAAAACCCCCCTAAAACTTCGATTTTTTTTAAACATTTCTTAGCGAGCACCTAGGGCCCTAGCGGAAGCTACATTCCAAATTTCATTCCAATCCGTTCGGTGGTTTTTGAGATTTCGTGATGAGTGAGTAAGTGAGTGAGAGGTATTTGGCTTATATATATATATATACATTACAACTGATCTCTGGTTCGAGAATTAAGTTGTAGAATAATTTGTTTTGGCCAAAACTGCAACGCGTCGAGCCCCACGTTGGCAGCGCCAATTCTACAACGAATAACTGTTTTTGAGAAAATTCTTCGTTGGAGAATAAGTTATTTCCACCTACTGGAAGTCTTATAGGCAATCTCACTTTGTTTGGCCTAGGTGAAATAACTATGTGTCGAATATTCAGTTCACTGACTATTCTGACAAAAAACTTTACTTTATACTTCCAGTAATTTATTTTTAATTTTAGCTCAGTAAGAACACAAGTTAATAATTTTACTTTTTGTAAACCTCTGAAGAGTGAGTACACTGGAATAACCTTGTAAATTGCTTATTTGTGCTTGCAATTATTTTATGAAATTTCACTTTATCAATTCTTAATCTAAAATTCATAAACTATTGGGATATTTGAATACTAGGTGTTTTTGTAAATAATAACCTTTTATAAAACAAAATAAAATTTTAATAATTTCTTTTTTCTAATTTTAAACATAAAACAAAATTCTTGTATTTCATATTTTTCAAATAAAACCAAATAATAACTTTCTTCTCAATTAAAATAATAACTTTTTTAAACTATAAGGCAGAACTAATCTCTTAATTAATTATAATTTATTTTAATATTTTATTTCTCAATTTAATTTAATTTATACTTTAATGAAAATTTGAATTTACGATTTAATGAATTTACTTCTTTAATTAATTACAAATATTTCTTAATCTAACATCCTACGTAACCCAGTATTTAAAATAAATTTATTTGAATTTACTTCAGGCAATTTAATGGGGACTAACGTATTTTACGCTTCTACCGACCTTTTCACACTTGTCCAGGTGTCGCGACGTTGTGGTGAAATCCGCGAACGCTGTCTAGTGATGACAAGCTACAGATGTTCTGCGTGCTGATAGAGTTGTCTTGTGGGTGAAGGTGGAGTCCTGTAGGGTTGTCTGGATGTATGATGGATGTCTTCTTAAAGATGGATGTGGTGATGCCGTGTCTGCTATCCCGGTTCGTCTATTCCCTCGTAGCTACAGTTGCATGTCCTGGTGGCCGCCTGGTGGTATCCTGGAGTCCTGTCTGGAAGCTATACGAATCACTCCATGTATCAGCTGTCCTGTGGGCTATGTTTTTCTTCCAGAAATCCCAAGTTAGGCCAACTTGTATAGACTAAGTTGCCACTGACGTTCTTGTAGAGTTAATTCGATGTCTATTGCTGCATCCCAGATGATAACCGCTATGCCGTATCTTCTTACTTGTTATAAAAATTTAAAGTTTAACGAAGAAAATACTCAGCTTCTAGCACGCTGAAGTATTTTATAAAAAACAAGTATCTGCTCTCGATGCGTTAACTTACATCGCAGAAATAATAATCCATCCCGAGTTTCCCCGAGCAATCGTTTATATAATGTTTTTCGGCACTATTTCATTGCCAACCTAAGCTTTCTACCACTGTATTTCGAAAATGCTTTAAAATCCATTTTTTCGCCAATTTCAAACTACTAGTTTACGTAACTTTTCATCCTGAATTTTATTATAATTTTTTCATAATTTTGTAACATGATTTAGCCTTTGTTTTAATTAAGTTTCTATTGTTTCTTTGAGTACGCCCCTTTTCGTAAACTGGTCACCCTGTTCTCCTTCCATCAGTCTCGTCTTTGGACCTCCCCTCTACTGTCTTGCGTTCTTATCTGGCTTCCCTCAGTTTTGTGCTATGGAAATCCTTTTTCCATGTAACCCTTCCAGGTTTTATCCGATTTTCCTGAAACTGACATCATTTTCCTCAGCTCGTTGTTACCTTTCCACACGAACTCGAGTGACGTTCGTACGACTCCTGGTTCGCGTACACGACCCGCGCGCGTTTTTCCGCGGCGATTTTTCCCGGAAAAGTCTTAATTTTACACTTCTTTCGGTTTTTCTTTTTCCACTTTTCTTGTCCATTGGTTTTCATTCACTAGCCGGATTTTCATCTCATTTCTGCTTCTGGTTGTCTTGCTGTGGAGTTAGGGACTTCAACGATTTTTCACAAACTAGGGTTTTACTTTACTCCCGAAACATATTTCAAATACTGGATTATTTTTACATAACTACTTCGTTTGCATACTATTTACTATTTTGAATTGTTAAAAGTTTGAGTTTAAATTTTCCATTAGCTGTAAAGGTGCACATTCTATCACCTTTTTCCTTTTATAAATTTTCTAGTTTTTCTTTTACATTATATTTTACATTTATCAATACTAACACTTGTTTTAGTTAGAATTTAAAAAACTTTATTTTTAACCTACTTTTTTATCCTTTAAACTTTATGAATTACCATTAACTTTTTTATATGACAAAATTTCGCTAAAACTTATTTCACCTTTATTTTAGGCCTTTTCAAGAAAAGCCTAAAAAACCTTTTCTTTTTTAAATTAGAGGAATTTTGAAAATTTTCTCATTCTTTGAAAGCTCGTATCTTACGTAACTTTATGATTTTTTAATATCTAATCTTGTAGTAAATACACCCGCCGTTAGCGTAATGCATTTCCCGAAGATTTTTACTTTTTATTCAAATCTTGGATTTTGGCTTCCCGTAGGAATCTTTTAAGTAATTTTTATAAGTTCCCAATCCTTTTCAGACAGGCAGGGTCCAAAAGTTTAATTCTACCCGATAACAGACCGCCCGCGTATACATGCTGATCTCGTGACCTACATTTGGCTTTAACTCCCGGCAAGTCCATATTATTCAAACTTACAAAATTAATTGCAAATTTAAACTCAAGACCTACAACGAGTTTTGTCCGTTGTAACATATAACAGAATCCTTTTAATAACAACATTTTCACATTAATTAAGTAATCAATTGAAATCAACAAAATCAAATACTTGTTAGGTCTAAGAAAATACTCATAAGTTTCCTGTTTTTATAAGACTTTGAAATAATAAGTTAATTAACTTGTCTATTACATCTATGTGGACTTCTCTTTTGAAAGCCTTATTCGTTACAACAGAGGTAATTACATTTTTATAAATTAAATGTTTAAAAACCAAATTAAATCAAGTTAAAAAAATATATAAATTTGTACTACATGCTGGCAACATAGAAATAGGTCTGCAATACATTATTCATATTATGTATGTCTCCCTTTTTACAAAGGAAGATTAGTAGATTTTTATCTTGATTTGAATTTAATTTTGGTAGAATGAAGAATTTGTTTAAATATAAAGAGTAAAGAGGTTTAATAAGTTCTTTAGAACAATGTTCGACAAACTACATCAATATCGCTTTTTATACCCTAATAGAGTTGGAAACATCTTTTACATGTATAGGCAAAAGAAACATAGTGCACTCTATCTTTATATCTGAGAGTGAGTATAACTAACAGCTCTTACTGTGAGATGTATTTGACCTTAAAACATAAGAATGAATCATGCATCAAGTGATGGCTAAGAATAACTAATTCAATCCAACCTTACATTGCCAGAATTAACATTCTGTTTACGAACATCATTAATAAATTTCAAGAAATTTGCTAACGTTATCAGATTGACATATTTTAAACTTTCATACTATTTAGCTACAGCTAAAATAAATCTGTATGGGAGGTATTTCAAAATATTAATCGATGAATGGTTTGTAAAAATATTACATTAATGCGTCAAAAGCAGTAAATGTTTGAAGGTTTGCTATTTGTAATTCAATAAGGTTAACTAGTACATTCATGCTTTAGCTTTCCCTGACTTAAGCTAACAATTAAGCTAACGTCACCATTTATAATGTATTCATATTAATTATTACTTTATCAGTATGCCAATTAGCATTTAAAAAACACATTGCTTACGTTAACTTAAAAACGTTTATAAAATAGTACAAAACTATACATTTTTTATTAACTTTTTGCATTTTAGAACGAAAGCCATCCAACGTATTTTTTTACTACATACTATAACTTGTGACGTTATTTGTCTAAGGAACATCTTCTATATTAGTTTGCATGAGGAATTTCTAAAGGTCTGCATTAAAATGTAAACACGTTGGGCGACTTCAATAATGAATTATAGGGTTGTTTTATTGAAGGTAAAATTACAATCTTAATAAACCACGAATTGTCATTGCAAGATAGTTACGACTTGGACAGGCTGCTGTAAAGGTTGACACCGGTTATTGTGATAGTGTTCACTGTAAGAATTATGACCTTGGATGTAAATATTTAATTGACAAGTTCCAACTTTGATTCCATATCCAGAATTTCTAGTCATAATATCCGAATTAAAATATGAAAGATTAATGGTACCAATAAGTTGTTGAAATAAAACTTAATTGAATGCTACCACACAAATGTCTAACGACACTGACAGTCTGTGTTCTAGTTACATCGCTAATACAATATTGTCTTCCTCCTGTCCCACACGCCCCCTACTGTCAATTTTCATCAAAATAATAATATCTAATTATCTTTAAGGTGCTGGATCTGTTACATAGAGTTAGGAAATGGGTTTCTGTACATTTTCTTAGACGTAGTAATAAATATATATCATTCTATAATTAAACTCTGAGATAAATAGTAAGTACGTGGAACCAATATGAAGTAGCTTTTAGTGTGTCGCGGGGGTTGAGTTTATTACTTTTCATAGGGTAGTTTTGAATAGAGTTAATATTTTAAAATATATCTTTACTTACGTATCTTTTTTTAATTATTTGTGAGTATGTATTATTCTTAAACGATTTATGAATATTTAATATATTATGACTTGTAGAATATGTTACTTCAATTACTAGCTATTTAATTTTCTAGGCTTGGCAAAATATTAAATAAATGATATTATTAGCAATTCTATATAAATTTATAGGTATTTATAGTTGAAACCTCTTAAATAGGGTTTTAAATACATCAATGTTTTGTTTGATTAGTTCACACAATCAATTAACCTTTAATAAACAAATACAGCATATATGGTGACACTGCGTTGGAGGATCAATGTTATCGCCTGATCAAAGTAAAAAGTATGCGATGATGGTAGCAGTCATTAGACAGCAATACTCGTGAGATGTACGCTTTCCCTTCAAAAGGTTCAATCCATCAATTTGTAAATTAAGTTAGGTCACTACACATTTAAAGCGTTCATTTTGTGGATAATTTACGTTTACGTAACAAGTATGAGTCTCGATTAGTTTGTAACGATGACGGGATATGGCAACAACTAAATCTGCGTAATTATTGTTTGGTACTACAATAATTTTTAAAGGTTATAAAATAAATATCATTACTGTGTTTATAGTATTGTTGGAAAATGTTTTGGTTTTATCGATGTTTTAAAACTATGTTTGTCTCGATCGAATATTGTAATATTTCAACAGTTTTAACAATTTCGTTTTTGTTTGACTACATGCAGTTATGGTGTAAACAATACGAGTATAAATCAATCTTTGCTGAACTACGAAAAACATATCTCTCAATAACATATCTTGTGACATGTGATGGATGGGTCTTCTAGATGTGAATAAATCTCATCGATACCTCATACATAAGCAATACATTTCTTTAATAGTTATTTGTAATAATGTTTGATTTATTACATATTATTATAGCAATGTACGAAACAATATAACAGTTTAGTAATCAATTAATTTACACTACCAATTAATTGTTTATCGCGCACTTTTCCTCAACAATATTACTTTTACTGAAATGTTTTGTTGCTAAGTATTTTTCGTAATATTTAAATTACATTCATTAATTTTGAGTTAGGCGCATTCATAAACAAAACTCTATTTATTTGATTAAAAAATTAATCCTTAAAAAACCTTAATTTGATAGAAATTAACAACAGTATATATAGACGTTTTTAACTAAAATTTGGCCTTCTCTTTAAATAAATATTGGTGGCATCATTATTGAAAGCAAATGCACATTTTCTAATCGCTAGTTAAAAATATTACTGTAACTTTCTTCATAATTTGAAAGTAAAGTTATAAATGTTGGCGCGATCATTGCCAGATTTATTTTTGTAAAACATATTACCACATAATAGTAATATGTTTTCTAAGTTTTTGTAATTTAGGTTCAAAACTCATAGGTTTCTAACTCATGTCTTTAATTTCTCTGACAATTAAATTTATTCACTTCAATTTAATAAAATCTTTTTAATATAAGACTATGGGAGCAATATTTAAATTTAAAAAAATTAGAATAAATGAAGGAATTATTTAAGAACACAACAGGTTTTCTCTCATTAACTGTAAGAGTAATATTGAGGTTACTTTGTTCAGTGGTTTTCGTGTGTTGCGTGCGTAGATTAAAGCTTTGAGTACTTTGATAATACAATTGCAATATTAACCGTATATACGGAACTTAATTATGTTCGTATGTTATATAGTTTAACTACTACCCACTATGGAATGATGTTCATATTATAATATCAAACTATTATTTTAAAACTATCATAATTTGTTTTCTTATAAAATGGCTAAGTTTTTATTTAAATTTGTTACTTGTACAAAATGCTTTAATGAACAACATGACTATTTCTTATATTTTAACAGAACACCTTTGTCGAATATTCGCTTTCTAAATTTGTTTACTTACTGCTAAACTATTTTGAATTTCCAAATGCAAATACGGAACTTACTTAATATTATGATTTGAAATATATTTTGTGTTTTTCTAGACTAGTTAGTATGGGTTTTGTTTGAATTAATTCCCTGGATTTTACTACTAACCTCAGTTTATTCTCTTTGTACTGACGTTCAAATAACAGTTTTACTTTACAATAATCGATTTTTCAATATAATTATTATTGTTTGTTTACTTGCTTCGTTTGATTAAGTTACTGATTGCAGTTACATCATTGGTCTTTCCCTTTCATAAAATACTTATATTAGCTGACTCTTGTAAGGTGTTATATTGTGGGTACCAAATAAGAGGTCAACCACTAAAACACGATTGGAACCAAAAGTTAATTAAATCGTCTTATAAAATATATATGTATATATTAAGAAATAAAAAGTAAATAGCTCCCATATTAACATATATCATTTACTACGATTTAATCATATAGTTTGTATAATTTAATACGATCATCATAATTTCCAAAAATTTCCTTAAGATTTTCATTCATAATTTAATATTACATACTCGAGGACATAAAATGTAAAACAATCGTATTCTATGAAAGATGTATAATATTCAAAGTATGTGCTGATTCTGCTTGATGTCTGCATTGAAACTTAAGCATGTTAGACTACTTTAATAATGACTTACAAGTTGGTTTTATTGGTAAGAAAACTACAATTGCAATAAACCGCGTCATAACATGTCTATGCAGTTACGACTTCGACATCATGCAAGTCAAGTTTGATGTTGGTTATTGTGGTAATGAAGACTGGAAGGTTTACAATCTTTGATGTTATTATTTTATTTTGAAGATTTGAACGATTTTGATCTTAATTTATCTAAACATTTGGTTGTTTACTAAAATATTTTATACATGTTATTATTCTCCCAAGATGCCTTAATTTCCTCTTTGGTTTAGTATATATATATATTTTGTGTAGATTTTATTTTTAAATTGTTGAAACAAATCACAAAAGGACAAAATGTTGTAAAACATCAGTAGTATGTAAATATATATATTTAATAACATAAAATACAAATAGAATTTTGTATAATATTTCTAGCTCTTAAAAACAAATAATTGATGTATGATCTTGACCTTCTATGCAATGTAAAGACAGAGATTAATCACAGAGAAGGAATGTGTGGATTAATGTATATTTTTTAATTTCTAAAAAGAAATAGTCATTTAAAACGATTTTTCTGTTTATAAAAGTGAATAAATCTATTCAAAATTTAGTTTTAAAATAAAAATACAACTAAATTACAAGAGAATAACATGGACCCAAGATCTTTGACTTTACGAGTCATAGCTCAAACAGTTAGGATGTACAATCTGTACAGATTTGGTTTGATTTATTGATTTGGTTTTCTCATTCTGTATTTTCCATTCAGTGAACTACTTCAAAAGATATACCTACTGTCTTCTGTGTCAATTACGGGTGTACAACAAAAGATATCTTAAGGAAAGCCAGGAAATCGGTTTATGTACATTTGTAGGACAGTTTTAATAGATATATATAAGTTTATAACTAAACTTTGAGATACGTTGTGAGTACGTGTAAGCAATATCAAGTTGGGTTTATTTTGAACTAAGACTGAGTAGTCACTGGAGGTTTAGGATTGTAGTGTATTCCTATTTGATGTGGCAAGTTTTAATAGAGTTAAGATTTAAAAACCTAACTTTATTTACTTATCTTTTATGATACATTTGCTTTCTTACGTGACATTTAAAGAAAAATTTTATTAGCGTTTTTTGTAATTGGAACATAAATATTGGTATTTTCAATTAAAAAATTTTGAAATTGAAATATATTTTTAATGAAATTTCATTTTGGAGTAAAAAATATATAGGCCTATACGTTTTGAAAATAAGCATATTTTATTAGCGTTTTTTAGCTGGAACATAAACATTGGTATTTTCAACTATACATTTTTGAAGTTGAAATATATTTTTACACATTCATATTTAGAACTAAATTACAAAACTTTTATATATTTTGAATAAAATTACAAGAAATTTTTACTATTTTTTATGTAGGCATAAATTTGGGTTTTTTCCCTCAGCTTATGATTTTTTGATTTCTAAGCTAATAACTTTTACAATTTTAGAAGGAACTAATTTTTAGTGACATATTTGAATTCTTTGAAGTTTTTTCTACAAAAAAGCTATGGAACACCTTTAGATTGGGGTTCATTTACTATATTTGGCGAATTTAAAAAAAAATGCTTGAAAAACACTAAAAACCGCCTTTTTAATTTTCGCTATAACTAGGGCATTAGTAGGGTTAAAAACAACAATACATTAAACACTACATTATGTCTGTAGTTAAATAAAATAATCTGCATTACAGTTTTGTTACTTTAAATTCCTAAAAATTATTATTTAATTAAATAGTTTTGCCAATTTGTAGTTGTAGTAATGGAGATAACCAGAAGCCACCCAAAGTTACAGTTATATTTATTTATTATTATTTATTTAATTTTGTGGTCTGTAAACGCATTTCTATAGTTGTTACATTAGCCAACCATAACTATTAGTTGTTTATAACTTATTCCTGCCAAGCATATTGGGTTTTGGAAGGTGTCTGGTTAATCCACTAGGTTGGGAGCAGCTTGCTAAATATTCTTTTTTAAATAATATTAAATACTAATATTTAAGTGATTTAATATTGGTACCTTACAAGTACCTGTGTATGTCAGAAAATGGTGTTTAAAACATAATTAGGGCTGGAGAGTCCAAGGTTTTTATTGTCTCCGAATTCCTCCCCTCGCCTCCTCTCCATAGATAAAACTTGTGATAATGTTTCATTTTTCCTAGCTGTTGCTGTACTTGCAATTAATAACAATCTGAAGGAAGCTTTGCGGATCCTTTTGTTGAGGGAGTGAGCCTAGGTCAGGTGTTTGCGTTTTTTGTATTTTACAAAATTTAGAATATCGATGGCGGTTTAGACTACCCTCATTCGAAGACATATATTGCCATATATTGCCAGGAATGCCATCTCACCTGCTACTGATACCGCATCATAAGTCGATGGTATTTCATAAATAGTGGCTGTTTTCTTCAGCGTTTTTTATTGTTTTGCCGAAACATTACATTAGTAGGGTGACATCCCCTGGAATTACGAAGGAAGAGAATGCTATGGCTAAATTCAAGTTGTTGGAGTTCCTGAAAGGAAACAATCTTTGTTTCTGCTTTTGACTGTCTAGGCTTGATGAAGAAGATTTTTTTAGTTGATGGTGATAGTGCTATTAGCACTACTAGCAGGTCGAAATCCTCACCAACAAGAGCAAACCATCTACATCTTTGTTGTCGATGTAGAAGATGGCACATCTCACAATACAAGTGTCAGTGTCAACAGCAGCGATTTGTGTTTCGATACCTTCCTCTATACATTTTTGTGACCTAAGTAGTAAAGTAGTTTTAATTTGAAAGAAATTGTTCTTGTTGAACAATCACATTCAGTTCAAAATTTGTGTCTGCAAATGATAGCTGCTTCCTTGCTTCTGTCTGCTCTTTTGTAGAACTAAATCATAGTAGCCATTAAAACAACTATTATTTCATAGCTTTAGTGCTTCTTGACATTGCTCTGAAACACAAACTCCAAAAGAGCTTTTAAATCTTGATAATTTTTCTTAGCGATAGTCACTCTTTGGAATATAAACAGAGGTTTGTTTGACAATCATTGCTTCATTATTAATTTTAAGCGTACAAGGAACGCTAAAGGAAGAACATTGCTCTTAAAAATAACAACGAATATGTTTTTAATTCAATATTTATTTTGCATTGTCAGAAAGTCGTAGTACTTATTCTGAAAGTAAAACTTTTGAGCATCTATATCCCAATGAAGATGACGATATGAATTATTAAAAGAACCCAACATCTAAATAAACTTAGATTTTGGAACTGAAAAGTGTTTAGTTGATAATAACAAAATGTTACAACTTTAAATTATGCAGTCAATTTTGTAGCTGTTATTTTTTTCCAAGATTTAAATTTGTAAAGTGGAACCTTAATGTTTTACAATTAAGAAGTTTCGTGGAAATACTAATATAATTCCTACTCTCAGGATAAAATCAGTATAAATTTTTTTCAAAAAATTAGCCATAGAAGTCAATGTTTTTTTAATACATCTAAATTAAAACAATTACATTTTGGCTATTTTAAAAATTACTTTTGGTTTTGTATAAGCCTTGAAAGTCCGAGTTTTCCTGAAATTATTATTTTCTTATTTTTCACTAAAAACTATTAAATTAGGTTTATTTAGTCATCGTTCAAGCATTTAAAAAAAATGTTTTAGTACTTTGTTGATTGCAATTAAAAAAATAACCCGTTGCCAACGGGGTCAATGTCATAGCAATTGGTTTAAATGTGGTTTTGAATTAATATACGGTATTTCAAGTACAAACATATATTTTTGTTAGAGATTAGTGTTGTAAATCTATTCTTGACTTTACATCCAATAATAGTGACTTTTTTAAATATAAAAACTTATCCATTTACATTAAATTAAATATTACCTTATTGAGTGAAACTGAAGGAAACATGTAATGCAGAGGCCACACCAAATTTATTATAAGTAATGTGAACAATGCTTTTGCAATCAGACCCAGCACCACCTACGTTTCTTATTCCCTTCGTTTTGGATGACAAAGTGATTTGGCTTATCAAACTGCAGTTGGTGAAACGCAGGACTTGACTGTGGACGTAAAGCGGTGTTCCTCCAACTTGAAGCTCATTCTCGAATGTCTTTAAATAGTGTACAGCTACTGCTTGTTTGAATTCCAGCTGTTTGATTTTTGGTTGGTGTGCCATGTTGAAAAGAAGAATCCAGACAACATAGCCCCCCACCAATTTTTACTATCTCATTATACTATAGTATAGAAAAAAGTATAGTTATCGCAAAAAAATCGATGTTGAGATTTTTGTGGAAATATCCGTTTTGGGATCCCCTGAGTCCAAAAAGTGGTTTCCTGAGTCCAAAAATGTGGTTTTTATAATGTCTGTCTGTATGTCTGTATGTATACAAAGCTAGAGAGAAAACTATTCGTTCGATGTCGAACACATTTGCATCAAACATGTCAATTAGGCCTCTATCGTTGCACGAAAAAAAATTTGAATTTTTTTTCAAAAACAACCCTCGTTTTTCCCAAAAAAACCCCAACAAATCAGTTATAATTTTTTTATAAAAAAAAACGGATCTTCGATTTTGATCAAATTTGGCTTATTTGTAGCCTTTAAAATGTACCCTACCATATGCAAAAACAGCATCTTTTTAAAAATTCTCGTTTAGCTAATAATAATATTAATAATAACTGATTTTTGGGTTTTTTGGCCAAAAAGTTGGTTGTTTTTCAAAACATTTTAAAACATTTTCTTGCATCTATACAGGCCTAATTAACATGTTTGGTGCAAATTTGTTCGAAATCAATCAATTCTCTTTTATGGAGCAGACATTTAAAAGCGTGTAGGCTTGGTGTCGAAATTTACCAAAGTTCCTGTTTAGTTTAAAAGTCAGATAATACTAATGCATATTATTATTATTTAGTTTCCATTAAAATTTAATTTGCATATTATTTGGTTTTTAGAAGTGATTATTACTATTGTATTATGTTTAGTTGTTCTGTGTGTTGCATTATTGTTTTATTAGTCTTGCTTTATGTAGGGCATACTTCAATCAATTTAAATGCAACTAGTGTTTTTATTTGAGGTTAAGAGGTAGGAGGTATCCAATAGTCCTAACTTTGCTTATAAATAAAGTCTTGTGTTATTATAATTATTGTTAAATGAATAAAGTGTTTGGTACTAAGGAAATCATTCTAAAAAAAATAGTAAACGGATAAAGAAAACACTTTTAGGTAATCGTTGAGATTATTTAGTTACTACATTTTCAAACGGATATTTTTAAAACAGTCAAACAACTTTTCATTGATATAACAAAATATGAGTAATGTAAGTAGGAATTAGGTTATAACCAAACTAGACTAAGCGATTTTTTCAAAAAGGATATTTGAAATATTCAAATTTATACAATAATTCAGTTAATGTTATGTTAAAAAAACTTTCCTTTAAATAAATAAGAATATATAAATCTAAATATATTTGGCTTGATTGAAGTTTCAATAAAATATTTACATAAATTTTTGATTGAATTTTCAATAAAATATTTTGATAAACATATTTTCCAAGAATCCAATTACCGTTCTCTTCTAGATTTGTTGTCTTAAAGAATACATTTAAAATCTTGAGGAACTCAGTTTTTCCTAGAAGTTTCATGCAGTACCATGAATATTGTGTTCTCTCATTAAGTAAGTTCATTCCCGTAAATAAGTTATTACCATAAATACGGTATGGCAACACTTTACCAGGTTCAACATCATTGAGAATTCTTAGTATTGGTGCAGCACATGCTTCAATAATTTCAGCTAGGTTTAAATTTCTTAAAAAATATATTAAAAATGAAATAAACTGGAAAATAACCTTTTTATTTCTTTTAGAGTTTCAAGGTTAAGCTTGGTTAGAAATTCTTATATAATATAAAAATTAAAAAAACATGTAGTACAAAACTCAAGGTGACACGAAAAAAAATGAAATTAATTTGTTGTGTAATAACATTAATTGCTACTGTAAAATCCTGGCGTGCCATATGACAACACCTAAAAATAAAGTGATACCACAATTACTAACGTATTGGTTTCTGAAAATGTTTTAGCCCTTATTTCCGTTTTAAAAATTCTACGTTATTTTATATTATATATTGCGATTGGACATACAATCCTGATTACCGTATATCGTCATGGCGAAGGTGATGAAAACATTACAAAATTAAAGCTAATTAGAAGGAGGTATAGACTCAAGACTTACTAGTGTCTATAAATTACCTAATAACAATTAAAACCTTGATTATGGCTAAACAATTCAATTATGTGATCCATGATTTCAAATATAAGTTCTGTAAAAATTGATAAAGCCTAAAGGGAACCCGGCGTTGCTTTGCGAAAATCTCTCCCTTCCCATCCCCTACAAACTTTTCTCTAGCACACTTTAATATTTATATATTTTCTAAACGTTAGCATGCAAATTACGTATTAAAAAAAAAAACCATAACTCAGTTATTATTAAGAATAATTTTAATGTTTAATATTTCTTTTAAGTATTTTAAATTTACCTATTAGAATAATGTAAAAATAATACTTTCGTTACATTAAACAAATTGAGAAAATCTTGTTTTATGTAAACGCCCTGAATATGCGAATAGGATTGTTTGTACAGACACAAAAACGGTAATGCCACAGTTTGCTCCAGAACTAGAGCTCAAGAAAGTTTAATCAACGGAACTAGGGCTTCCAACTCTTGGAGACTTTGATTGATAGTTTCCTTTTAAAGGTGTCTGATTTACATACATTGGTGCAAAGATTTGTAAACTTAAGCTTATATATTAAAGAAAACGTGAATATCTTGTACTACAATCTCTTGTGATTTACATAGATTTTGTATTCGCTTTTGAATCATCTATCCCGAAACAAATGTGTGCTTGTATTTTAATTTAAGTATACAAATATAAGTTACATTCTTATAGGCTTTACAAAATAATACTACTAACTCACTTTAATTTTATGGGACAAATCTAGAAAATCTATTGCTATGATGCCTTTGGTTGTTCTTTTGTTCGCGTGCTTCTTGCAAACATAATCTCACCTATTTTCAACTCATAGAATCTTTACCATTTACATTTTATCTTTAATTTTTTACTTTTTTATTTTTCCAAAGAAAATAATAGATCTTTTAAGGGAGATTTACCAACATAATTTTCTTTAATGTGTCGCTTATTTGAAGTTTTACTTACATACACTGTTTTACTTTCTTACTTGAAACTATTACTTTTACCAGCCCTGTTAAGAAACTGAGCATGAAGTAAAAAAATGAACCTGAAGCCAAATAAATATTAAGTGAGTAGTTGGGCTGACATTTCATAGGTAGATTGATTAAAAACGTAATACAAAACATTTTAATACAGACTAAAACATATAATCTGCTTTACAGATTAAGTAGGTTTAAGAAACAAATAATTATTTGAACTTTTATAAACAATACCTTCGAGAGAAGGCATATTCATTCAGGAGTGAAATAATCTTTAAATGTTATATATTACATTACATGGGAAAATATTCAACATTTTCTGTTTTTATTTTCCCTGTTTTGTATTTTAGAACTAATAAAGTAAATATAAACGCAATGAGTCTGTTGAATAAACAATAAGCAAAAGCTTTTAGCATTTAGTCTTAACTTTAGCTTTTACTATTAAGTCAAAGCTTTTAGTCTTAGCACTTGGTTAAAGTAAGGTGAATAACCTTTAGCTAAGGCTAGTTATCAAAAGCTGAAAAATTTTATCCAAAGCTTAAAATCTGTCATATGTTTTAAGTTATAGATTTTGCTTACTTTTTATTCAACAGACACAATGTTTTAAACTAATTGTGTTATAAACAGCGTGAATATAAGAGTTCGATAATTCTTGTGTCACTTTCATGAAACCTCTCTTAGTAGCATAACGCTAAACTGATCTTGACTTTAAATGTATGCAAATAACGTTTAAAGTTTCCCAATCTTGTTACTAGCAAGAAGTGAGGCGACAAAGTATCCCTCAGGACCCTGCTTAACTGGGGTTATTAATGCCATTCCTAAAGGCCACTCATCTCTCCTATATCCCTTCTTGAGTGTAAAACCTTACTGTTCCAAATTTGTCTTAAGTTCGACAAGTAAAATATAAAGCTTTTAGTTCTGAGATTTAAATGATTACCACTTATATGTTTTTGGTTTAATTTAAACAAATACTTTTGTTTAGTGAACAATAACTTACAAAGAAAATTACACATACAAAATGTAAGCTTATAAATACGCGTCATGCCTTTTGAATCAAATAATGTATTATATAATATATTATATATAGTTACGTAGGTTTTATTTTCATAATTCTTAGTTTTGTATAAATACAGGGCGTGAAATACAGTGAGGTTAGTTATAGTTCGATTATTGTCGTTCGTGCTTCACTCAAAATGGCGTTTCAGATAATAAACTTAATAGGTCTGAGATTATGTTTTCTATTAAGATTTCTGATAATATTAAAGTTACAAGCAAGTTTATATTTCTGGTAAAGTTTTATTCTATCAAGTATATCTTCTAAGTCAAGCACAATATTTATTTATTATAGTTACACACTTTGGCTATCTAGTTTAATGTATTCAACAACTGAGATGTTTAACATTATCCTGATGTTTGGAAGCTCATTATTTATTTCATAAACTAGGAATCGATTTTATGTTAGATTTATGGTATCGTAGTGGGTTAAATAAAGTTCTCAAAGTTTTGTAATGCTATACTACTACCCGCAGTCTTATATTTCATTTGTGCATTGAAATTTTAAATTTAGTATTATTAGCAAATCAAAAAAGCAGGTAAATAAAGGATAGTAGTTGTAAAGAACAACATGGGCTATTATATAGGAAAACTCCCGATACATACAAAATAAAAATATGTCGCCTTACCGAAGAGTTCAATATTTTTAAAACTAAATATTTGTTAATTTCTACTCATAAGTCACCACATTATAGCTTTAAATCCTTTATAGTCACCACTTTATAAATTTAATCCTATAAAGTAAAAATCATGCTATAGTGATAAATTTTAAATACTAGAATGTAGTCAACATCAAACGTTCATATTGTAGAAATTGTTAAATACGCGCCAACCCTTGATACAAATGTTTGTTACGACAACGCACGGGTTAAACTATTACATATTGTATTTGGATATTTTAGTGTATTGTTTGTTGGCTTGGACTACATCACTTAATGCATGGATTTCGTATGTTAAATTGACTATACTTGTTCAATATGCAACACCTAAAACACGAAATGTGTAACACTGTACCATTTTTTTATTTAGTCAATTTATTTGGATTTACAATTCTTAACAAATTACAGCGACAGTAGACACATACTTATTAACAAATTATTATTTAATTACAGAAGGAAAGTAATTAAATTTTATTAAAACTGTTAAATTCAATATTAACTGATTAAATATCAATTACATTATACTCGTGTATTAAATACATTTTTATTCTATTCAAGGTAAATACTGAAATTAATATATTAGTAGCTTGTGTGTTGATATAATTTATTTTTCAATAATTGAATTAACTACCATCTCTTGACAGTATTTTTAATTCAGTGCACACATGTTGAAGTATTAAACAAATAGTATTACGACACATGTTCTAGGCTATGTAAAGATTTGTTTTAGACTGCCAGATTTATTACAACGCAATTTATTATACTGTTATTTTAAAGTAATCTAATCAAGTTTTAAGTTAATCTGATAAGACTAATTTTGCTTCGAATTACTGTCCAAGGTGTCTAAGTTAGAAGTACTTAAGTTACTAATAAATATATACACAACTAATGTCAAATAAGAAAAATAAAAAAATATTAATAATATATTATTAGAAACTAACTTTAAAACTAGAATTATAATTACTAGTATTTTGTTTAATGGTCGCTATTTTCTAATTAAAGTGTTTTATTTTTACCCTAAGATAATTCATTATTTGAAAATTAGTAAAATGTTTTAACATAACTATTTTACAAAACTAAATTTTAAAACACAGGTTTCCTTAAAATAATAATTTTATCATCAGTTATTTGTACTATACGGGTTATACATTCACGGGTTCACATTTCTAACAATTTGTACTTTTAGACAATTATATACCAAACAAAACAGTAAAATTTGTTCCCAAACTACGTAAAATTAATGGAAAAAAATAATAAACAGTTAAGCACAAACTAAAGTAACAAAAAAACTAATGTAAATCAAAATTTTAAAAATGCAACTTCGGTTGATGTAATTTGTCAGTATTTTGATAAATAAAAACTTTGAATACAATAAATATTTTATCATAATACAATGGAGATAAGACAACGGCAATATTATAGTTGCACATGAAACACAGTTAGACATGATTTACATTTAAAACTTTAAGGTACTTACTCTTTGGATAATTATTAAGTGGTAATATTGATATTATAAAAAATGACCGTATACACAAAATTTAAATATAACTCTTAAGTAAACTTTATATGCATTACAAGTTTATATAATAGAAAATCAAAATTTACTGCCACAATAAAAGCTTGTTCGTAATTACTTGAGATTTATTTAAAACCATTAGTGGTTCCTGGTTACAGTTTCCCATTCGCACATCCCTTACTATATTTGTGGTACCTCATAAAAAAAATTAAAAAAATAGCGGAGAAAAATTGCGAAATAACTGCAGCTCAAACTTGAAGTTTTAAATCCTATTTAAGAATGTCTGAGTTAGATTACTTAAACTCTTTGTATTTCAACTTTTCCTTTTTTTATTACAAACATGATGTACAACCTGTAAAGAATGCCATCTTCAGAATTTGAAGGCAATTCAATGCATATAATTACTATCAAAAAGACACAACTGATCAAGAAATTTAATAGTTAAGTAGTTTAATATATATTTTGTGAGATTCCATTCAAACTATGCTGTAGCTTTAGGTATTATTTAAACTGTACAAAAGTTATTTCCATTACTACATAAAACAGAAATCAAAGTAGTGAGAACTTTTCTTTTTAATCAATCCTTATGCAGAAATTATCAAAGGCAAACAAAGCTAAACTTTAATTTTGGTTTGTTAAGCGAAATAACTATCAGGCAGTTGTGGCCTAAAGTTTGTTGACTACACTAAAATAGTGTAAATAAACGGTACCAGGAACTGGCACATACTTTCTCACAAACATATTTAAATTATTAAACAGATTCACTGTGACTTCATAATGGTAGGTGGGGTAGGAGTGGTGATTTATTAAAGTAGGAGAATAAATAATAAATATTATTATAATTATCTAGAGAGAAAACTATTCTATCGATTTCGAAGAAATTTCTAAACACGTCAATGTCAATTACGAATGTATAGATGCACGACAAAAGGTTTAGAACAATTTTAAAAAACAACCCCCTTTATGGCAAAAAAAACCCAACAATCAGTTATTATTAATATTATTATTATTAGCTAAACGAGAATTTTTAGAAAGATGCGATTTTTTGTATATTTTAGATTAAAGGCTACAAATAAGCAAAATTGTTTCAAAATTTTTTATACCAAACTTTAACTTTTTCTCTATACTATAGTATAGTGAGAAAGTAAAGTTAACAATAAAAATAAAAATGAGTTCAGTATAAGTTAGGCTATTAGAAACTTAGAAACATAATAAAATGGTTACAAATGTTATGTTTCTTAAGTAGGCTAATTAATATTTAAATATTTGTAAATTTTATGTGTACAGACAAAGCACGATATTTGTAAAGTGTGTAAAGGCTGATGTAAGATGTAAATATAGGCATGAGGATGGCTTCTTACTTCAAGGGAATTAATTTTTCTAGAAAATTTATCTGTAAACATTAAATGCATTTATTCCGTGTTTCAAACAAATAGCGAAATTTAGTTTATTTGTTTAATAGAAAATAGGGTACTAACAAACTTTAAAATGTATAAACGAAAATATTAAATCATACACGCTAATTTTTTAAAACTGCAAAAGATTAACTATTTATTTTGTTGTACATTTTTTACAATGATATTTTTTGTTTAATTTTTTGTACAAGTTTGTTTATACAATGTAATTTAATGTTTATACACGGAATGTGAAAGTGAACTGAAGCTAATTACGCATTCAAAAATAAGTACTACACGTAGTCTACATTCTGGCATTGTTGGGGGAATATTATTAATTCTAAAACTATATTTTCAATCTCATGTATCAAATGCTTTATGTTTTGATTGAAAATAAAACTATTTAACAAAATAAATTGTTCAATTTCTGCCGCTAAAGTGGTTTCAGCAAACAAATTGTAAACTATTGTACAAGATATGTTTTAAAGTTAAAATAAGCGAAAAATATGTGTCGTTTATATTGAGTCATATGATTTAATCGTTACTTCCATTTTATGTGACGGATGTGGGCTCACGGATAGGTTATGCCTGGTGTAACAAAGTGTGATTTAATGGTGAAAACTTCCTCTTTAAAATGCTTGCACAAAGGTTTAATCGATTTAACAACATACCTTTTTCCGGTATTAGCGTAAGTTTGAATTAATGTCAGTTAGTAAAATGGAAAAACATATTTAGACTTTGATGTTATGTTCAGTTAACAACATTTAAGTTTAAGTAAGTATGCACGTATTAAAATTAAACACAATATCAAACAAAACATTTTAACTGCACTGCAAATAATTCCGTTAAAACTGAGAAGAAATTGGGGTGATAATAATTTCTTCTGTTTAGTTTGTCATTTTAATAATACTATCTTATGCATTCTAAATCTAATTACATGCTATTGGTTAACGTTTTATGTAATTATATACAATCATATAAAACAAAATTTAAATGTTATACAGCTTTTATTGTAAATTAATTATAACTACGTTGTACATTTTCATTGTATATACTGTCGATTGAAACTGCTATACAAAGTCATTAATAATATTGCAATTCTGATAATCAAGTAGCTTTAGATATTTCAATTAAGTCCACGGTTTTGTTTGCAGTAATCACTTAGTTATAGTAACCAACAAGTAATCAAACAAAGCAATTCTAACATTAAGTAAAACTATGGGTATTGTTTATACATTTTTCAAATACTCCATCATATAATTCAAGCATGAGTTAAAAGACGTATGTCAAGTGTAATTGAGTGGGCCACTTAAAACAAATTGCATTTAATAATATTTTAAAAGTTATATTATGTTGTACGTTAACTGCATAATAAAATTGCAAATAAAACAAACAACAGGTGTACAGAATCAATCAAATAAGCAGAAATACTATTTTCTGCGGGACAAAGTTGGACTTATCAGGTTTTTAATTCCTCAGAGTACAGAAATTGAGTATTCTTAAAACAAAATAATAAGAAATAAAATAGAATATGGTCGGTAAAATCGACATATACATTTTGAGTTTATAAGTAAAACTGTGTTATTTGTGCTTATCTAAATGGTTTGGCCATCAGTGTAGATATATTGCGTTTGCATATAAAGTCGATGTACTTAATGTGTCAATTTGAAAGAGAAAGCTTCAATGTTGGTGCAATCGTTACCTGTTTAAAGCAAATAAACAGCAACTGGGCCTACTACCTGTTTGTATCAAATAATATATTAATCAGTGCAATTTCCATTAACAGATGATTTAATAATTTTTAGGTTAGGCTTTAAGAGAGTTGGAGTGCGCAACACGTAAGGGTCTTCCAAAGTAATCGATGTTATATCATTAACTACATCGCATATAAAATGAGGAATACTACATAAAAACAAGCCTGTTAACTCCAGATTATTTATTTAATTATAATAAATTATGTTTAACATGTTATAAGTTATTCGTTTCAGTAAAAGATGTATAAGATTATCACTATCAATATAAATTAGTTTCGAAGTTTTTCTCTTACATTGGATTAGGCTATAAACATCGTTAGGCAATAAATATAACATTTTATGACGAAAGGGTCAAAACCACACAACCACATCAATCAGCAATAAAGTTGCTTACTTAGTTTTATTACCTGAAATAAAATTACACGGATGTTTTTATCGTTTTTACTGATGGAACCGGTATATTGTGTGGGTAATAATTTCAGGGCGTACTGTTTGAAGCATTAGTCGATGCTCGTATAACCATTTTTATTAAAATAATTGCCAATTTAAATGATTTCAGACTTGTGCTTGTACAAAAAAGAGAGTTATTAAAATAATAATGTTTTATAATACAATTTTAGGATTCATTGCGTATGTTATAAAATAGTGACGTCTTTTGTAATCTAAGAGTGGAAATTGTGAAGAAAGTGCTTCACAAAACAATCCTGGGTAACAAAATCAAAATAAACTCGGTTTGCTTCTAAACGAATATGAACTATAAGTATTTGTATTACAATTAGCTTTCAGGAGAATTTATTTATTCATTTATCATATTTTCGATGAATAAACTGAATAAATACGCCATGGTATTTAGGTAGTGATTCCATATTTAGGAGACTGGAAATCAGCTTTCAGGACTCTACTATTATAATATAATGTGGAAGTTATTAATCGTATTTCCTAAATCCTGCCAAGAATTAATTAATTTTTTGCTAATGGTATGTTTTCATAATGGTTTTTATGATTTACAATTTTTTAATATCAGTTCTGAAACTAATAAAATCATTGTAAAACTAGTTACGTTTAAAAATATATTAACTCTTTGGGTTACACTATTGGCTTCTCACACACATATATTATAATTTTGTTTTTTCTATTAAAGTGTATAAATCATTAAGTAATGGGAGACAAAAATACTTATGTATACTTTCGGTACTAATAGTATCTGTAATTTGGTGGTATTAAGTTATTGGTTTCTACAGTAAGATTTATCGGGCGACACATATAGGTAATTGGAAATTCAGGAGAAAATATATCACTCTTATACCTGATCAGATTACATAAAAGCTTCAACAGATGCATTTTGTCAGCTGTCGTATATACATTACATTATGTTTTACGAAATATAAATAGTTCAACTCAAGAGAATCTTTGCATTGATGGAGTAACATTAGACTTATATATAAAAACTGAAACAACTGGATTGTGTGTGATCTAGAACGAGACAGTTTAATCAACTGAAACTAGAGCTTCCAGATCAGGAACTGTGATTAATAGAGGCTGAACCTCTGACTGTGTCTTAATACCTTTTATAAACATTTATCTTTTGCAATTTTGTTTTTCCTAAGCTTAATACTTTTATTTAGAACTTAGTCTTTTTGAAAACATTAATTGTGTAAATCATATTTACTATTCCTTTGTGTATTCCTTGGAGTTTCAGTTTGTCGAAATGTGCTTTTCGTAGCAATATTACCAAATACAAAATAAAGTGTCTTTAAACTAAATTTAGTGTACCTTCCACTATTGGAAATGGAATCAAAAAATATTTCCTAGATACTCCATTTCTGGATACGTTTTATATGCTGGTTGAACGTGCCTTTTTTATAATTTTTTGTTCATTGGGACTTTTTTAGTTTATTTAACTCATATAGTTGTGCGTTTAGTATAGGCCCATTTTGTAGAAGTGAACAAATTTACAACTAAGTGCAACTTAGACCAACTAGATTTGAGGTAATTTACAAACTATTAGTTTCACGTTTAGTCCAGCACTATTATTAACACTTTATAGAGCATATCAAAATTAAATTTAAGTTGTAAGGTCACTTTATGGGGATACTACTTCCAAATCAGCAGACTTATAAAACAATTCCCAAGAATAAAATTCTTAGACTTGTACGTAAAATCTGTAAGCAACTTTTATAAATTACTGTAAAATAAAACATTATTTTATTGGTAAAACGATCCATCGAATCAAGTATTTATAAACCACAATACAAGTCATGAAGGGTTGCAAATTAAACGTTTTAAAATATTAACTAATTTTAAAGTAAAGCAGCTGTCTCATAAATACATAAGGAAATTGATATTGTTTCAAATTATTTATATGCAAAATAAAATTTATATACACTTACTAACAAAAAACTTTAATTTTGTTAAAACAGGATATTTTCAGTTAATAATATTTTGAAAATCCTCAATATTAAAAAAAATATATAATGTAAATATTTATAAACTATTATGAAATTAGTAATGATTATTGTGATTTGGCTTATTTTTTAAGAAGAGGTATTCAAGTATAAATTTTACCCCCGTACATTAAACAGATACAGTTTTAGGATGTTTTATTTCAAAACTAAAGTGCAAAATATTTAATCAACTGAAAATAAACCATCAGGTCTGACAGACTTGATTGATATTGCATTGCACTGTATGGTTGTCTTAACATGTGTGCGTTACAATAATTGATTCAGGCTAAGTTTCTCTCTGTTTTATTCAACGAA
Organism: Philaenus spumarius; assembly: GCA_018207615.1. Classification (NCBI taxonomy): domain Eukaryota; kingdom Metazoa; phylum Arthropoda; class Insecta; order Hemiptera; family Aphrophoridae; genus Philaenus; species Philaenus spumarius. Next base: position 72,332 of record JAGFPH010001565.1, read on the forward strand.
TAAACATATTCTTACTAAGAAATTGTTTTTACAAATTAATGATATTTAAAGTTTTAGTTCTCTATATGAACAAAACTAATTTATTTGTTATAATTAAGTTTCTTTGATAATTGGAAACTTGTTAATTACCTTCACGTTTCGTATAAACAGCTTCATTGTTTTACTTTCGTGTTTGCTAAAGTACATTGTGTATTGCAATAATTAACCCCGTAAATATGACATTATATCAAAATAAACTTTAAAATCAGGTGTAGTTGTATTACGGGTAATAATACCAAGTAACCACCTTTTTTGTGGTGAACACCTGTAACCTGTATAACCTCGGGATGATTTGACCCTTTAATAATATCTATTTATGTTGTTATAAATTTATATTTTAGATGTATTATATTTTGTACTGTAAATAGTTGTTTATTTATTATTAAGCGTATAATTTAAGTTTGAAATTTTTTTATTATGTAAATTATGTATAAGAAGGGTCAAATAAATAAATTTTCATATCATTTTTACTGCTTATCGTTGATTTCATGTGGTTTTGACACTTTCGTTAATTTTTATGAGCATTTAAGTCTTATACACTTAGTTATAACTGCTTAAAGAAATGTTTATATTTTAACCGACTGTAATAGGTAACGCCAATCAACCACCTTTTATTGCTTATCGATGTTGTCGTTAGTTCTGTTAATCCTGTTTGGAGTGATTTTTATAGTTTAA
>JAGFPH010001565.1:82946-95390 GCA_018207615.1 Philaenus spumarius
AATATACATGAATGGTGACTCTTCAGCTGTATTTTACTTAACTTTGTTGATTAGTAATTATATGTTCCTATTACTTTGTTCTAGGAAATATTCTTATGCGACTGCAAAACCAATTATTTTAACAGCTAAAATTAATCGCTTTAAAAGCGTGGGTTTTGAGTAAGAGTTTTATTTTAAATGTCTGGAAGTTGGTTCTACAATGACCTAATGCGAACTAGCCTAATTTAATAAATTATATTAACAGTTCAACTGCATTTAATTTTTGTTAATGGTTAATTATAAAAAACACAAGTAATTCGATGTTATTACAAAACACGTAATGTAAATAGTTTTTTTGTTGAACATTTTAGAATTTTTAAATTTATGAAAATGTATTACGAGTTACTTTAACCTTTTGCAGAACTTTTTACGTTTCATCAACTTAGCATATTAATTCAATTTAAAATATACAATAATTACAGTGTTGAAACTTCCTCAACATTTATAATAAAATGTATTACTTTATTCTTGCGTAGTCTAATTATCCCGTATATTATGTAGCACTAAATCAAGGCAGAAAACATAAACTCGTATTGCTTTATTATTTTCAGTATTCTTCTCCGTCGTACTAATAACCTGTTTTATTGTTTTAAAATTATATGTACGGAACGATATTCGGTAATTCAAACGGAATAAACTGTACTAACACTGGTAAAACACTAAACATCATGGTTATTACTTCAGAAAATAACCTGAATGTTCGGAACTTCGGACAACTAATTTTAAATTTTAGACCTCAAAGAACTACTTTTACGTGCTCATTGTGTGACTCTGGAGAATATGAAAATGTAAAGCATTTTGTAGGAAGTTGCGCTGTCCTTGCAAGTATGAGTATGTTTTGTTGTAACGGTGAGAAGTAGTAGAGTATTTAGACGGAAAAAACTTTCATCAGTTGGTAAATTACATCTGGGAGAGTAAGAAAATCACAGATTATTTGATAACAGAGTTTAATTATTAGTTTTGAATAAATATCGGTGATCTATTACAATTTATATGTATGTCTTCTTATGTATTTGCATACCTGGTTTTTTCGTGGGTAGGGGAGGAACTGGTGTGCTTACGTGCTTGCTTGTCGATTGTAATTGTTATAAAATAGATTTTTTTAAGTTGCTGAAATGTTACAATTTTCTTTTTGTTTGTTTAGAATAAGTTAAGAAAAAATGCAGTATGTAATCTATTTGTATGTGATATAGCTACAAATTTATTTAGTCCTACGAAATATAATGTATATTTGCAACAGTTGTGGCTTGGGTAAGTTCTTTGTTGCGCACAAATATGATGAATAGTTGGTAGGCAATATATTAACATTCAGTTATTTTTCTTTGTTTGAGGTAGGGTATTTATCTTAATACAGTTGGGAGCATTTGTTTTGAGTTTGTTTGGACATGTATCTTTAATTTGATTATATAGGAAAGTTTTAGTATGTATGCAAATATTATAAATAAGAATTGTGGAATAGAATAGGAGATAAGGCAATCGCTACTCTGGCAAACGACTATAAAGGTCATGCCATAGTTTGCATAGTTTCAATTATCTATTTTTAATACTACTAACTTTCGTATGGTTAAGGTTTATATTTTTTATTGTTATAGAAGTATTGAATTTTTGGTTAATTTTATGTTAATATTATATAAATGCAATTATTATTATTATTATACTTCAGAAAATAACAAGTGTTCAAAAAATTAAAATACGTGGTTTTACTCGCTTGGGTTGTAGTATCTTCTTGGCCGGTGGCTACAACGAATATAATTTGTAAAAGTTTAATTTAAAAGTTTGAGCTGTTAGCCTATAGGGTTGCTAGTAAATCCGATGGAATATAACCATGAAAATTAAGACAGTGGAAATGGACACTTATTTTTTGGTTGACATAACTACTTCACCAGTCATTATATCATATTGTGCAGTGCGTCATATTGTAGAGTTGTAAAAACTCTAGACTATTAATCTTACAATTTCGATGAAAAAAAAAACACAAAGTTTTGAAAAATATTATTTAACAAACTAAATAATTACTAATTTAACATGTTCAAACTATATAGATCATACACCAAACTGCATAGGTGTATGACTGTGTAAATTCTTTAGACTTAATTTGCCCATAATAATTATTTGATGGGCTTGATATGACTCACTAAACGTCCTCCTCACTAAATTTAGCTGGACGTTGTTAATTTCACCGCACTTGATTAAAAAAAACCGGTCTTCCTTGTGGTCCCAACTGCATTTCATTACCGTAACATATATCACATTCTTATAAGAGTAGGGATGAACAATTGAAAGAAGAGTATTTTTGATTGTTTGCAATACTATATTTTTACAAGTAATGTATTTCTATTATTAGCACTTAAAAAAGAGGCTGTGTAACTGAGAGGTAAGCGTACCTGACTCCGAAGCTAATGGTCCCCAATTGTAATCAGTTGATTTTTCAGAATTTGATAGCTGACGGTGCTTTTCACCTTAAATACACAAACACAACTACTTCTCTCCTTCTTATTTTATCTTGTTTCTGGAATAAGAAAGTTACAATTTGTAACTAAAATTGTTTGATATCAAAATGTATGTCAATAAATTAATTGACGGTCTGAAAAATCTACATTGAAGTTGTTGTGTTTTTCATGAATTAATACGTTAATATTGTATTTCCAATTAAACTGTGTATCCAATCAAAGTAAAACCTATAGTTATACGGTCAAAGCAATTAATTATATCAAATAATTTAGTATGGGTAAAAATGTATAAATTAAAACGATAAATATGTATTGATCCTTTTTTTTTTTTTAGCGTTAAGGAAAATAGTGTTCACATTAATGAATATTGCAATAATAAGGTGTAGGCTATATTATAAGCAGGTTTTATAAAAAATGTTACTAGATCTTTTGTAAAGTATTTTAACGTTTACATAGTCTATGTACTAATCGGAAATATCTACATGGTAACAACAACTAAACCAAGAAAAAATAAGCTTTTCAAAACAGTTTATATCTACAGAATTAATATTTGAAAAATATACAATTTTAAACGAAAATAAACTGGCGTTTACCCCATGTAAATAACTTCAGATTGAAGTAATATTTTCATTAAGTTAGTGTAACTCAACATACTGAGTGTTCATACAGTCACTTTAATTATTTTTGTTACGGAAAATAAGTTAACAAATAAATGTCTGTGGGCCTTAAGTTGCATAAGAGGAAATTTTTATTTGACACATTTGATCCTTAATGATTTTTAGGAGCTTAGGTTGTTAAGGAGTGTTAAAAATTTCAAATTGTGAATCTTGTTGTATGTGATAGTTGAACTTTTACATTTAAAAATGTTAACTGCCTTCACCCCCCAAGCCTACAAAATCATAGTCGATCAGTATGTAAAGCATGTAAAGTGTCCTGTTAAGCATCTCAAGCTATTTACAAAGTTGTTAACTTATTTCATTAACAAAAATAATGAATGGCTTATATGGACTTTATGAACACTATGTAAATTAAAGTAAATAGTAGCCTAACAAATTATTGACTAAATGAAATGACGTTACTTATCGAATGCAGTACATCAGTATTCCGGAACAGAATGGGACAGACAAAAGTCGTGTATTGTGTACGAAACACACAAAATCAAAATTAAAGGGACATAATGAATCAATAAACCTTAAAATTTTCAAGAACACAAAATGCGGGTCTCAAGAGTTAAGAAAAAGGAAGTTGTTAAAACATTTCATCTGGAATAGATACCGGATACGGCAAATTGCAACGTGTGTCGATTCTGTTATTTTTGTCCTGCGAGTGGGATTCTGATTGTTTACTAACGGCAGATGGAGCGACCGTCGTGCATTGCCAGTGGGGTAGAATGTTTTAGTGTTGTGCGCATACTAGCGGCGGGCGGCGGCTTTAAAGTCTAGGCAGTACGATAGTAAAATATATGTTACAAATTTACACTCAGTTTATTTTGTGATTTGAATATTTGTACAACAAAATAATACGTTTTGATAATAGTGAAATTGCCTTTTTATTAAAGATTTGGATATAGCTGCACAAATACAGAACATCGTTGAAAGTTTAAAAGTAAGTTAATAATTTCATTAGTCATAAGTTTTTAATATAAAATCATTTGAGCAGAACATTACATGCAAGTTGTGACTATGTAAATATAATTAAAGTAGGTATTGCTTTTTAAATAATAAATAATTTGTTTTATGTATTTATATAACATGTCATATTATATGTCTGTCTTTGCTTAAGCATTAATTAAGAGGATTTATGATTCCATAAGTACGTTGTTAACCGACTGATAACTAAATGGGACTAGCATTATTGCCCAATATTCATATTTTAAGTTCAATTATATTTTATCAATAATAAAACTAATACTTTTCCGGCATCTCCATCTGGAATAAAGTGATTTTAAAATTAAATACGAAAAGGTAAATATGAATGTAAAAAGTCACTTTTATCCTAAGAACTATGTTGAAATTTAACAGTTTACTTGCTAAACAATGGAATAAAATTCTGTAAGGCATAAGTAATTTAAAATCCTAAATACTGAATTAATATTTATATTTTGAAACTCTAGAATCAACTATTTGAAACTTTGCTATGCTAATATTAGTGTTATAGACCATATTATACTACGGCCAGATACTACAAAGCGTGGACGGCCCGCCAGAAGTCAAAACAATTTATTGAAGAGAGCCCTTTTTGATTTGTAACAATGTTAAAGTCTAATTCTCTTGAAAGCAATACCACAAACCACGCATTTAAAAAAAGTTAATACAGTTAGAATACAGTTATTTGCAGTATTAAATACCGCAATACTAATTAAGTGAAAATATCAGTTTTGCTGTTAACAAGTTAGAATTATTGAGTACAATATTGAAATGTTTCTTCAAATAGTTAAGTTAAAAACTTTAATTTTAAAATGCCATACCGTAATTTAACAGATACCCTGAGACTATTTGTTAAGTGCTTATACATTTTATTTCCGTTTGAGTTTTCCTTTAGGCCTACATGGAAATGGGATTATTTTAGGCTATCATTGCCTTCTGAAATATAGAGCAATATAAATAGTTTTCTTTTAAACCAATATTTAAACATTTTTCTCTGAGGAAACACCGGTTTAGTTTTTGATCTTATCCAAAGATATATTTCAATTATAAGTGGAGCGTAACATGAGTATCGTAAAAAAATTTAGTTCGTGCTTCCAGCCAAATCACATAAAATCGCTCTTTATGGTAGTTGGATTTATGACTTTAGTTGTAGAGTGTTTCGTTATATAACTTTTAGCATGCAATATGAATAATAAAGGGCCTTTATGCTAAAAATGCTGTTAAATTTTTATATCTGTTGTTTTTGTTTTAATATTTATTAGAACATAGTTTACATAACATGCTCATTTTCTTTGTGCAGTCACGATGAAAATGATTATATTAGACGTTAGAGCTGAAAGTGAACCTCTAATTCTGACAATGTTGTCGCAAAGAAAGAATGTATTAAATTACAACTAACAATTTAAATATACTAGTATTTAAAACAAAAATAATATTTGTTATAGATATCTCTTTTTATTAAAATTTATAAACTACATTTGCCCCATACTTTTTCGTTTATAAATAATATATAAGTATTTATACTAAACGAAACAAACTATAAAGATGTCAGCCGCTCACGTAGAAAGAAGTTGAATTAGTGTTTGTCGAGTAGACGATGTACTGGTAAAAGTGTGCTAGCCTTATGTAACTCTGCCGATCATTACAAACAACACCCTACAGTTCTTAAGGATCTGCTCCAGTAAACGAAAAAGCAACTGGAAACGCAACCGCTTCTCACTGTATCACTATCTAAACAGTGCAATTTCTTGCAGCTGAAAGCTTTGACATTGCCGCATTTCAAACCATTTTATAAGTCTATATTTTGTAATTGAGTGTTGAAAAAAAACTGAATATCTATATATATAAAATTCAATGTATGTCCGTCTGTTTGTACGTTTGTATGTTTGTCCTTTATGCGTTACCAAACCGTCCATCCGATTGCTTTGAAATTTTGCATAGTAACACAGGTTAACCCTGGGAAGGTTTTAGGCCATTTACCAAAGTCCTAGGACATTAGGGCTACGCCCCAGTGGCCCTCAAAGTTTCAATGTTAATCTTATGGAAGGTCAATCTTAAAGAAGAAGAAGAAAGATTTCTTTTGATTTTATCAGGGGCACAAAAAACAGCTGTTCGTAAGAAAAGCTTAAAACAGCTGATTTTGATCAACAGCTGATTTTGATCAACAACTGATTTGGATCAAAAAATGAATATAATTTTAAGTTAGGTAAATCAAGCAATGAGCAGAATCCCATTATAATTTACATCGGCCCTCAGGGATACGAATTACAGGCTTTCAAAGTTTCAAACTAAGCAATAGCAAAGCATTGCCGGGTCCACTAGTTCTTTATAAAATTTTGAATCCGGCTTGCAAATTATTTTTCATTATTAATTTTTTATTGTGTTAGGAAAAAAATTCGATTTTTTTACTTACAAAATGTCAATTACATAACAAATCAAAATCATTTAAAAAAATGTAAATTGCAAGACGGATGCGTATTGTGACTGTGCTTAAAGTGAGTTCTTGCAAACAATGTTATATTAAAAAGTAAACGAAATAAATGGTTTGAAATTTAACATTGCTCTTATGGGATAAAAATCTAAGATGGCCCTTACTACAGCAGACCCTTAAAAAAGTATTTTAAGGCTGTATCACACAAGAAAAAAATTATATATGGGTTAACTCAATAGCTATATGGGTTAATTTAGTCACGGCACGTACCGATGAAATGGACATTGTGCTTCCTCATTTTGTAAGTTGTGTTAAAATAGTTTACTTAGTAACACCTCTGAAATGGACATTACACTTATTAATTTTGTAAGTTGTGTTAATAATGTTCTTGGTGAAACCTCTAAAATGGACATAGTTCTTTAAAAAAAATTTGTGAATGTATAAAAATGCTAACTTGCTTGCTATGTATGGTAATGAATGTAGATGCATTAAAGAAATGTGTGTTGGTTCAGTGTAGGCCTAACCTAAAATTATGTTATTTTTTAGATTTGAATTTTAAATGGGACAATATAAAATTAATGATTACAAATTTCTGATTACATCAATATAACCAATGATTTATATTGTGACAGTTTTACCTTCTGTCGGCAGTCCCACGATTGCTTACTTTCTGTTTTTAAACTTTAATCTATCTTTTCTCTTTATAATTAATAAATATAATGAGTTTTACATAGTAATGCATTATTTAAATTAAATATTAAGGTTTTATTTATCCAAACAAACATTTATTTATTAATTAAATACATTTGGTAAGATAGAATATTTCTAGATAACTTACCTGTTAAAAGAAAATATCAGAATGAGAATCTATTTGCCGATCCTAAAGGTACAATACAAAGAAGCCTATTTACTTACCAACTTAGAAAAATATTTTAAAATGTACCCACGAAATAATCGAGGACATATTAAATTTGCCCTTTTAATCAAATTTATTTTTGAACGCTTTAAATGGAAATACAATTCTAATTTGCTAATATTTGGTAATAATTATTTTTATTTTAGTGAGTTCTTTAGTGGTATTGAAACCCCTAAAGTGGCATCAAGTTTGTCCTCACATTATCACATCGTTGTAGCGTTATCATTAAACTCAATATTCCAAACTGTTTACAAATGGTGCATTTTAGTAAAGGAAAAAATAAGAACTTAAAAGCATTTAAACAAAAACATTTATATTGTAAGGTAAATAAACATTTATATGATATTCCTTATGATACAGAGTATATGAAATTCTGTGGAACTCAATTAGCCGTTGACTTCAGCATCTTCAGGTCTTTAAACTTCGTTTATGGCCCGTATTACACTGTAAAATATTTTATAAAATATGTTTTATAAAAGTTCTTTGACAAAGATCTTTGATAGTGCAATGGGCAATATTTTATAATGCATTTCTTTTATAAAATTTAAGAGGTTGGTATTACCTTTTATAAATGTTAGATAAATTTTTACCTTTTAGTACAAGTCCAAAATGTTTTATAAAAGAGAATCACTTTTCAAATCTTTTATAATAGATGGATACCATCTTTTATAACAAATATTTTACAGTGTAATACGGGCCTAAGGAAGAATCGTTTATTTAACGTTTAAAAATTGTCTCTCTACTCTATGCCCTTTATTGTGAAGATAGTTAATGGATTGACAATAAACTCCTTTAACTGCTGTTAAAGCAATTGCATTTTAAATTGAAGGCTAAATATTTATAAGATGCATTTTGAATTGATAGAAAAATATTTTTATTCAATGCTTTTCGAATATAAGGTGGGCGTAGTATTTTATAGCTTCATCCTAAGCATTGCATTTTTTACAATATATATATATATATATATATATAAATATTATATAATCTAAAATTATTATTCTTGACAATAGCTCAAAATACAACCGTGCTATCGAAAGAGACAAAACTTCTTTAGCCTTAAACTAAAACTTTGTTAGTTGAACTAAAAGTTGCTTGTCCTTTGAGACACACTACGAATAAAGGTTGGTATTCGTTAAAGAAGGAAATTGTTTTATCTGTTTCGGCAGTCGTCGCTGAATTCGTCTGATGTATTTTGAATAGTAAAAGTTAGTACTGATTTATGCTACTGTTTTATTAATTTTACGAGTGTTATTTATTTTCGTCATAGCTTATGTAACAAATTACTAGCTTAAAAAATTGTACCACAAATACTCACTGGCAAAACAGAAACTAAACCTGTTGTAGGTGAGTAGTGGGTTTTAATTTATGGTGTCACTTTCACTATGACAGCTATATAAAGACTAAAATAGCGACAAATGACGCATTTTATCATGTCTACTAGACTGAATGACATAAAACAGATACTAAACGCTAGACCTCTTACGGTGTAGTTACATGAAAGACAATATAACAGTCACTAAAGAAAAAACCACTCTTTAAACCTTTAGAGATAATATAATAAACAAATGCTTTAACAATTTTAAACAGTTTAAAATACAAACAGATTCCTAGTAGGATCACACACTTATTTGTATGTATATTCTATTAAAAAAACGTATATATAAACATTTTATTTATTTGTTACTCAATAGTTTTATAATAGGATTCATGAATAGATATTTATTTATGGTTAAGTAATATTTCTGGAGGAAATCTTATATTATATAATGTTATGTTCTATCTGATTTATTTAAATTATCTTTCGTCATAGTATAACGCAGTGAAGATACTCGCATTTGCGGAATATCGTACTTCAAGAAACGCTGTATAATTTTCGCATCTTATATACAAACTGTAACATTATTATATATCAAAGATAAGGAGTTGTTATCAATGTTAAATCAGTATAATAGATTAAAGATACTCAGAAAATCATACAAAAATGAATGCATTGCTCATTATTATACTTTTTCTACGCTATATTAGGAAAAAGTTGGGTTTATGAAAACACACAAGCAGGATTAAAAAAAAAGTTTTTAAATATTGATTTTAGTTGTATTATTTTATAAACTTATTTATAATAACCCCAACCTAGATATGAAACAAAGAGAGAGATATTTGCAAATTTGTTTACCTTACATATCTTGTAACGCATTATTGACGTATTTTTTGCTTATTTAGAATTACTTTTCAACCCTATACTACATTTTAAGTGTGCAGATATATCAAGCTGAATGCTATTTTTCCGAAGAATTATTCATATTTTGAATTATAAAGGTATGTCACATTTATTTGTAAATTAAAATATATTTATTTGAAATAAACCAGGATAAGGCGATGTTATTACCAAGGACTAAATTAAGCTATTATTTTACTAAACAATATTTTAGATCTGTCAAAAACTTTAACCAGAAACAATTTTACAGAAAGAAATATATTTTTTTTAATTGTATATGTAAGAAACTTTACTCCAAAGGTACATTCATTGCTTGTTTTAGTTCGTCTGACCGCATATTACAGGGCTGATAATACCCTTTTAGACAACGCTTTCTATAATATGTAATTCATTATACATGGACTAATTTATTTAATAACGATATACAATTAGGTAAAGATTGTCGTTAAAATACTAAAGAAAGGAGGGGATTTTAAAAGCTGCAGGGAACAAAATTATACAAGTCTGTATTTTAGGTACATTCTTGCAAAGGGCAAGAAAAAGTAAACATAAACACATTGCTGCAAAAAAAAAAAAAATAATAATAAATTGTGCCTATTAAGGGACATATAAATATATAGTTAAAAGTTTAATAATTGCATTAGAATTTTTCATTAAATAAATACTAAATATGTCAATAATATAGTATTAGGAAACGGTAACTAACAGGTATGAATAATTTGAATACTACTCAAAAGTAATAATTCAGAATATTTAAATAAATCGTTATTTGTGTATCTGGGGTGTAAAGTTGAATTTGTCGCACGAAATAAAAATTTGACTCTTGATGCTCAACCGAAGGCCTTAAAGTTTTTTGAGGGTAACTAAGTAAACTCAGCACCCGTAGTACACACAACGTTTTTCCTATAGCTACATTTTAACTTAGTGTTTTAGTTTTTAAAAAGATCTGTTTTACTAAACGAAACGTGTTTACAGAGGTTAGTCCCAATAAAAATTGTCAGAACATATCCTACATCAGCTGCATACCTTAGGGTGCGAAGGAAACAGCTGATGTAGGCTACAGTATTGTTTTACCGCATGGAGCCGGCGCTGTAAAGTATAACAAAGAGATATAATTTATTGATGCTGAACTTGAAATGTCAAAATTACTTACGTTTACTTAATTTTAAGAATTCATTATGGTGGAACTGAACATATTTGTATAATTAAAGAACAAAATACATTTTTAATTACAAACTTACACTTATAAACATCGAACTACTCAAATAAGTTACTAACCAAATTGAAACATAATATGTGAAATGCAGAAATAATTAAAATAAAATATATTTAACAGTTTTCAAAATTTTGTATTATATCTATGAAACAATATCTTGCCGCACAAGTTGTAATTTTCACCCAATGCTTATCTAATTTAAATAATAAAATCATTTGCAAATTCTACAAAGCTATTGAAACTAAATAAGTATTGACAAAACAAGGTTTTATATTACTTTAAATTGAAAGAAATTCTTTGATAAAGGACTCTATACATATTGGATGTAAGTAATCCGAACTGAATTCAGTCTTGATACACACTACAACAAACGGTTTATATAAGTTTACATTTTACTATGAATTAAGAAAATATGATTTAAAAAACATTTCACGTGTTTTGGTTTTATCTTGGTGAGCGAAGCCAGACAACTTTTACTGGTAATGTGGTCGTTTGCAGTTCGCGGTAGCAATTTGTCGTGTGCTAGGAAACATGACACGATAAACTACTTCACGGCAGTAGCCTGGAGGCGATAAGGCTACATTCTCTGCCTTCACCTGGATAGTTATTACACTTTAAAGTTATCCAATGAAACATTTTATTTTAGTGTAAATAAGAATACCGCATGAATACCAATTGTACTATTTCACATTTGTACTCTTCTTGATTGTTATACCTGGTTGCAAATATAATATTAGTAGTAGTATTTAAATAAAATATTAGTAGCACTTTAATACTTTTAGGGACCGTTTAAGGATAACATTTAATTATTTAAGTTTATACTAACCAATAAAGAAATAACGATTTTAAACAACAAAAGTACACACAACATTTATTTCGTTTTATTCATGGTTTTGTACTTATCTTTATATAATTACTAGCTGACCCGTACGGTGTTGCCCGTGGTGGTTGGTATTTTCAGTCTTTTTAACGTAATTGTATTCTTTTTAAGTGTTCAGTCAGTGAGTGGTATTTGGCTTTTATATATACAGATATTAAATAATAAAACTATTGTCATAATAATAAAAGATCTGAAATTATGATTTTAGTAACTTTGATCCCCCCAAACCCCTCCTAAAATTTCGAAATTTTTCATACCCTATCTTAGTGAAAACCTATGGCCCTAGAGGAAGCTACATACCAAATTTCATTCCAATCCGTTCGGTAGTTTTGAAGAAATCGTGATTTAATAACTTTGATCCCCAAACACCCCTAAAATTTCGAATTTTTCAAACCCTTTCTTAGTAAGCACCTATGGCCATAGAGGAAGCTACATACCAAATTTCATTCCAATCAATTCGGTAGTTTTAAAGAAATCGTGATTTAATAACTTTAATCCCCAAACCCCCTAAAATTTTGAATTTTTTCAAACCCTTTCTTAGTGAGCACCTATGTCACTAGAGGAAGCTACATACCAAATTTCATTCCAATCCGTTCGGTAGTTTTGAAGAAATCGTGATTTAATAACTTTGATCCCCCCCCCCCCCCCCCC
>JAGFPH010001565.1:95490-109254 GCA_018207615.1 Philaenus spumarius
CCCCCCCCCCCCCTAAAATTTCGAATATTTTCAAACCCTTTGAGCACCTAAGGCCGTAGAGGAAGCTACATACCAAATTTCATTTCAATCCGTTCAGTAGTTTTTGAGAAATCGTGATGAGTGTGTCAGTTAGTGAGTGAGTGAGTGGTATTTCGCTTTTATATAATATATAGATGTTCACTTAAACTGTGCCTGTATTTATCACCTTGACGATGAGTGTTATTATTAATATATTATAATCATGGACCACAGCATAGTAAACATCAACATTTTAAAGTACAAAATACTAGTTATAACCAATTTTGTTTAGTATAAGTTTGAGTTCTACACAAACGATTTCAGATAACCATAAATATTGACAAGCATGAAATCGTCATTTTAGCATGTATTATTCAACTAGCTGGCCCGATCCGGCTTTGCACGGATAGACAAATCAGTTAAATGTATATTAACAAAAAATATATCAATAAATATATTACACTATGTATTTCTTATGGGGATTTTTGGTAACTTTGAACCCCCAAACCCCCATAAATTGTAGATTTTTTTGAAAACCTTTCTTAGCTAGCGCCTAGGGCCCTAGAATAAGCTACATACCAAATTTCATTCCAATCCGTTCGGAGTTTTTTTTTAGTAACTTTGACCCCTCCCAAACCCCCTAAAATTTCTAATTTTTTGAAAACCTTTCTTAGCGAGCACCTAGGTCCCTAGAGGAAGCTACATACCAAATTTCATTCTAATTCGTTCAGTAGTTTCAGAGAAATCGTGATTTAGTAACTTTGACCCCCCAAACCCCCATAAAATGTCGAATTTTTTGAAAAAATTTTATATTGAGCACCTATTGCCCTAGATGAATCTACATACCAAATTTCATTGCAATCCGTTTGGTAGTTTTTGAGATTTCGTGATGAGTCAGTGAGTGAGTGAGTGGTATTTGGATTTTATATATACATAGATTAAATAATAGCAATAATAATTTGATAAACACAATAAACTGTTTATGATAGATATACTGTAAATATAAGTAGTAGTAAAAATAAAGGTTAAAACAAAAAATATCGTAACTACCTTAGTAGGTACAGTTTCAAATCAGTTAAATAGTTGTAAATAGTCTTAATATTACCAGTATTTCGTCTGAAACGTTTTTTTGATAACAGTAATCCTATGGGCAAGTTGTGTTAAAAATTTGGCTTAAAGTCATAATATTATTAGGCACAGTATTAAATCCGTGTAGAGTTATTGCAAATTTTATAAATATTATTTGAACAAATTTCCGAAGACGTTATTAATTATTGACCAACCAATAATGCAAGGGCAGCCCAAACTGATCACGAGGTACAACTTATGTATTAGTATTCACAAAATCGAACATATTCAAAATTAGTTGTGGTAAATATAAACACTACCAAAATTCTTTCTTGAAACTACTGTTTCTAAAGTTCCATTATGCTAATTTATTTAATTCTTGTCTTTAAAAAAAAAAAGAAGGTTTTTGAGTATATGACAAAATAATTACCAATAAGCCAACTCACTCACATTTTGCAGTATAAACTGACAAAGCCTACACACATTCGTTAAATATTTGGTAAGCTTGCCATTATACAGTGTTGCTTTTCTAATGTTCAATGCTTTTAAAACTATTTTTTATTGTACGTAAGAAAAGCGTTCATAAGAAACCAAATTTGTTAAAGTCGATCTAGTAAATCTTTAGAAACGTGCACTACAAAGCAATAACAATAAAAAAAAAACACTGTTTAGATAGTAATTAACATAGTAGTACTAAATGAACAAATAAATATAATATCTGCTTACTACGACGGCTGATTTCTAAAAGAAAATATGTAAATATAGTTTACTTAACAACTGTGACCCTTCATTTCCATTTGTCACAGCTGAACGATTTTATTTTTTCACTTGCGCCTCACATGCTGTTACACTCCTCCAGTATGTCTTCTTGTGACTTCTTGTACCATCATGTTATTTTAGGAAAGGCTCTCTGGTGCCCACCGTGTAACAAGTTTTCTACCCTAAATCTTACGTTTAAATAAAGTTAAGTTATTTACTGGTTTTAAAATTCTAATATAATATTACGTCCACTAATAATCTCACTTCTGACATCAATGTGACAGATTCCTCGATGTGGGTTACACCTGCAGTTCATAGACGGGTATCCTTAAAGGGTGTGTCCTTCCATTTTAGTACGAGCTTCCGGACGTTGCCAGGATGGTTTACGGTGGGAAAGTTTCTTCAGAATAATGTGGCAAAACAATTGTATTACTTTAATACGTTTATGAAAGCATAATTATGCTGGGCCTAATTTATAACTAAAGTTAATATGTAAAGGGAACCGCATAGTACTACTATTATCAACACATACCCAGAATTACTCTTACCTTCTAACTATAATCATTACTATATTATAAGGTGGAGGGTTTTTATACAAAGTATAATAAAGCATAGACTATTTTACATTCATTTGATCACAATTGTGTGAGTGGTGCGAACTCTAAGTTTGTGAGCTGCGTACATAGCACTCATTGTTCACCATAGGTATATTATAACAAGTAATATTACGAGTGAAATGTTTAATCTTTACTTTGTAAGTTTAAAACGGAATAAATGTCGCGGTAAAATAAAAAAACAAAACAGGTTGTTTGTGCCAACCTCCTTTTTAACTCGACCGTTTGGCATTTCGTCTGTGTGTCTGTGTGTCTGTCTGTATCACGATTACGGCCAAACGCCTTGACCGATTTTGATGATTTTTTTTGCATGAATGTTCCTTATTCCTAGGCCGAGCTATGCATATATACGGTTTTTTGCATTTCTCATTTTTAAACCCGTTAAATAAAATAAAAATGGCGGCCGGACCATTTCTCTCAGTGTAAGCTTTTTTCCAAAGCCAGTTTGTGTCTTAACTGTAAGTTGAATTTAAAAACTAATAACATTTTTCAGGTAGCAAATTAAATTTTCAACAAAATTGTATTCCCGATATTTATCCGTATCTTTAACGGTAAGCTCACAAAATGACCGTAAAATACAAATTTGTTAAAAATCGTCCCCAAGTGTTTGTACTTTAACCATGTTTTTATAAGTTTATTCTAAATCAATTCAAAAGTGTTCCATAGCTTTTTTGTAGATAAAGGTTCATAGAATTCATATATGCCAGTAAACAAAATGATTAAAGTAAAATTAACAAAGTTATTAACTCAAGAAACAAGCATGTTCAGTAACGAAAGGAAAAAGTACAACTTTAGGCCTACATAAAAAGTAGTAAACATTTTATGTATTTTTTTTTAATAAATGTAAAACATTTTCGTAATTTAGTTCTAAATAGAAATGTATAAACATATTTATCAATTTCAAATTTCTTATTTTGAAAACACCAGTTTTTATGTTCCTACTGCTAACAAAACTAGGCCTGTTTTGAATAGTAATTTAGGAATATATCCTTTGCCCAAAATTGACATATTATTATAAGAAAGTGTAGAGAATAAAGCAAAGAATTGAACTGTATACTTGTAAATTATTATTTTATAAAATGTATTTTACTTAGCTTTACTTGAATTACAAAATGAGATGAAACAAATTAAACCTCACGGGGATAAAGGACATACAAAACGGTTTTTTGCATTTCTCATTTTTAAACCCGTTAAATAAAATAAAAATGGCGGCCGGACCATTTCTCTCAGTGTAAGCTTTTTTCCAAATCCAGTTTGTGGCTTAACCGTAAGTTGAATTTAAAAACAAATAACATTTTGCAGGTAGCGAATTAAATTTTCAACAAAATTGTATTCTCGATTTTATCCGTATCTTTAACGGTAAGCTCACTAAATGACGTAAACTACAAATTTGTTAAAAATCGTGCCCAAGTTTTTGTATTTTAACCATGTTTTATACGTTTATTCTAAACCAATTCAAAAGTGTTCCATAGCTTTTTTGTAGGTAAAGGTTCATAGAATTCATATATGCCAGTAAACAAAATGATTGAAGTAAAATTAAGCAAGTTATTAGCTCAAGAAACAAGCATGTTCAGTAACGAAAGGAAAAAGTTCAACTTTAGGCCTACATAAGAAGTAGTAAACATTTTATTTATTTATTTTTTTTATAAATGTAAAACATTTTCGTAATTTAGTTCTAAATAGAAATGTATAAACATATTTATCAATTTCAAATTTCTTATTTTGAAAACACCAGTTTTTATGTTCCTACTACAAGACTGCTAACAAAACTAGGCCTGTTTTGAATAGTAATTTAGGAATATATCCTTTGCCCAAAATTGACATATTATAAGAAAGTGTAGAGAATAAATCAAAGAATTGAACTGTATACTTGTAAATTATTATTTTATAAAATGTATTTTACTTAGCGTTACTTGAATTACAAAATGAGATGAAACAAATTAAACCTCACGGCGATAAAGGACATACAAAAAAATTACCGCTGGACAGCGTGGGAAGTGTTGGTACATGGGTTGAGATCACGTTTTAACATCTTTTGTTTTCATTATTTCTAATATTGGAATGTGATATGGAACTGTAAATACATTGTTAAGTTTTAGTTATTTAAGTATGTAAATATTTAATTCCCTCAATAACGATATATTTGTAGCGTTAGGCGTTATTAACCTACATAAAACACAATACAACCTAAAAGAAAATCTTTAGCAGTTAAAGCTCAAGAAAAGGAAAAAAACGAGAACTATAAACCCCGGAATCGCGGGAATTGCAAAATAATGTTTCACTGGCTAAACCTTCTGCTTTCTTCCTTACTGGCACACTATTTTTAACCTAAGCTCAAAACCACATTTGTTATTTCAACGAGCGAGGTCTACTGTTCACAGAACTACTAGTTATTCAGGTTCTCTGTTCTCACATTTGTTCAGGTTGATGCAATGCTACTCACGTGTAAGTTTTCAAATAAAACTGGAATGCTAAACACTCCAATGTCACAAAACTGATGCAAATTATGTTATGCAACCTCAATCGTAGAATATCGTTTCAAGTTCTACTTTGTATTCAGCGAGGACTATTATTTGGACGGTTCGCATTGTATATTTTATAGTTGTTCTTTATAATTCTGACCTATACTATTTTAGTTAAGCCTCTATTTTGAAAGATACAGTTTCGTTTTGAGATTGAACATCATAATGATTATTAAAATCAAGCGTGATAAAATTTACATTACATGAAGCTACAATTAATTCAATAACAATAAATAAAACATATACAGTTTAATATAAATACTTAAACAAAGGTTTCTATTTCCAATAATGTAATATACTAAGCATTAAAAATAAATTCTATTGTAACAAAAAGTTGAGTAAGCAAAAAAGTTGTTGCTAATAGTAAACAATATGACGTATTCTTTTACCCACGTACAGTTTTTAACGTATAACCATTTAGAATAGTGATCAACCGAAAAAGCAATATTGTCTGGAATTGTGCCACAGAGTTTATAAACATGTACATACTAGCTGGTCCTATCCGGCTTTGCACGGATAGACAAATCAAAGTTAAGTGTACATTACATTAACAAAAAAAAATATTATACCAATAAATATATTAAACTATGTATTTCTTATGGGGATTTTTAGTAACTTTGACCCCCTCCAAACCTTCCCTAAAATTTCGATTCTTTTTAAACCCTTTCTTAGCGAAAACCTAGGGCCCTAGGTTAAGCTACATAATAAATTTCATTCCAATCTGTTGATGGTTTTTTTAGTAGATTTGACCCCCAACCCCCCCTAAAATTTCGAATTTTTTAAACCAGTTCTTAGCGAGTACCTAGGGCCTTAGAGGAAGCTACATACCAAATTTAATTCTAATCCGTTCGGTGGTTGTGTTTTAGTAACTTCGACTTTTTTTAAAACCTTTCTTAGCGAGCACCTATGGCCGTAAGGGAAGCTACATACCAAATTGCATTCCAATCCGTTCAGTAGTTTTAGAGAAATCGTGATTTAGTAACTTTGACCTCCCCCCAAACCCCTCTAAAATTTAGATTTTTTTAAAACCTTTCTTAGTGAGCACCTATGGCCCTAAGGAAGCTCTAGAGGAAGCTACATCCCAAATTTCGTTCCAATCCGTTCAGTAGTTTTTGAGAAATCGTGATCAGTGAGTCAGTGGATTTGGCTTTTATATATATAGATAGATAGGTTTGTAAATAAGTTACCATAATTTTTTACCCATAAAGATGAGCGTATCAACGAATAATTACCGTCTATATAATTTAGTTTAAATATTATTCGTGAAGTATCGGTTACTAAATTGTCTCATTAAAATTACACTCTTTAATTATGCTAATAATAGGCTTCACAGTTAACAGCTTAACAGCTAGTATATTTTGTAGGGAAGAATTTATGATGCAAACCAATTTAAATTATAAGATTGGTTTACAAAATATAATAATGTTGGGTTAAGGAATGAATAAATAATAAAGTAGTATTAAAATAATTGGTTCTATGCAAAATATGAAAATAAATAGTGCTGTTCTTGATCTTTCAATCACAATGTGACGTCTAAGCTTTAGGACAAAAGAGTTTAAAAATTTTAAGAATAAGATTAAGATTCTGTTATTAGTTTGTTTGTTATTAGTAAAATTTGTATTCCTTAATAATGTGCATTAAAGTCAATTTTAAAAAGACACAATTAATTTATATACTATAGAAGTGGATTTGTTTTGAAAATTTAACAAATTCTTTAAATATGTGAATTGTTACTTACTACTAAATTTTTTAGCATAATTAAGCTTTGGCTAAAACTTTTCAGCTTTTGATAACTAGCCTTAGCTAAAGGTTATTCGCCTCACTTTAACCAAGTGCTAAGACTAAAAGCTTTGAATTAATAGTGAAAGCTAAAGCTAAGACTAAATCCTAAAAGTTTTTGCATATTTTTTATTCAACAGACACAATGACTGACGAACAGCTAAATGTTAAACTGTAAGAAAACTAATGAGTATTATTTTTAAAGATATATCCTATAATTTGATAGCTAATTGACATCCGTTATAATAGCTCTGTCTACAGTTAGTAAATTCACATGTTTACTACTCACTGTTTGATGAACTCATTTTATATTTTTTACATTAAGTTAAATTGATATTCGGGTATAAAGAGTGATAAGTTTATTTAAACCAAAGCCAATTTATAACATTTTCTATAAAGTCTATCAATAAATCAATGTATTTCTTGTAGATTACGTTAATAGCCCTATTCGGGAGCTTCGGATTGGTAAAGAAAAGCTTATTCCGTGATCGCGGTTCCAATCAGTGCCTCAAAGGAAGTCTTTTTTGTGCCGCTCTTTTCTTCTTGAATCCGCTAGAGGCTAATCTGAAACCAATTTAGCGAAACCCTTCCTTTAAGATTTCCTTTTTCAACCTTCTGTTTTAGATGTTTATTTATAAAATTTTGCTAGCATTTCAGAGATTTTATTTGTTTAGTACATTCAATGTTTAATACATTTAAGTGTTTTTATTTTATATTCTTGATATTATGATTACAAAACTATAGATATATGCATTTTTAGCATATTTTAATGAATGAAAAAATAAAAAATTTTACTTTGACTCGAAATTTACTTGGTATTTATAAAAAAAATATTTACAGTAAAAGTGTTTATTATTACTTGTAGTTAAAAACGTGCAATATTTCTTAATAAGATAAAAGATTTAAGTTTTTACTATATGAATGAGTTGTATTAAACTTTCTGTCATAAATAGGGTTTAGTTAATCTGTAGTTAATGAAACAAAAAGTATTAAATTTATATTTGTGTTAATAGCAGTATTCAAAAGATACAGTTTTTGACTGGCTTAAATTGTTTATTAATTTAGGTAAACACTCTATCTAATGTGATCTATTTCCCTAAAATTATTCTTGATAATATTCTTGAATAAATAAAAACCAAAAACGTAACAGCTGTACAAAAGAATGTTTGTCAACATATTTTATAAGCAACTTGAAAGACCATTTTAAATTATTGTTATTGTAACCAGCTATACAAAAAACAAAACATTTATTACAAGACCAGTGTATTAGTTTCAATGGCAATTTAAAATTCAACTCTAATAACATTTTATAATTGGAAGTTGTTAAAAAATCATTATCCCAAAACTGTTACCGTTTCCCATTAGACTTAATTTATTTATTGTTGATTTGTATAGTTATTATTTGATATTGCTTAAGAAATTGTAGAAATTAAGAATTATGATAAATCCAGGACTTAAAATTTACATCATTTTGGTCTTTTAAATAAAATTTGATATACTAATATGCAAACCTTTTATCACAAGTCTGTATATTTAAAAAGATTTTTTTTAAATTTATTTTAAATTAAAATGTACTTCTTTACTATATATATTTATTGTTATTGGCACAATACATATTGATGACGTACTCGTTACTACTATAATGCGGTAATTATCTACGTTACTTACTGTAAATTGACCTACCATTAACGTTGAGTTAATGTATGTAGTTTAACCACTCCAATTGATTCTGTTCTAGTTTAAAAACATAAATAACTCAAAGAAATCAAATAGCTGGTAATCAATACATAGAGTGTGAGCAACTTATTGATACTGTCACAATTTTTATGAAGCAGCCTGACAAATTTTCTAGGTAGAAATTATGCTATAGTATTTCTTGAAATATAAAATGGGAAGCAACGTGGTGCAACTTAGTGCGGTAGTCCCAAGTTCGATACAGCTACTAGTTCGAACAATTTACAGGCATTCTGCTTTCGTGTGATACTCTACTCCCCTCAGATTTTAATAACAAACTTTTTTACTCTGGAAGCTTTTATTTTCTATTAGTAGTTACAGTTGTCTGATGCTCTAATATCATGTAAACTTTGTCAAGGTAATCTGTAGCAAAAAGTGGGGTTTTATAATTGAGCTTTATAATGACCGAATGGTCGAAATTGCAATAGACTAAGGTAAGATTGACATAACCTGTATCAGTTGACGTACAATATTCTTTATCTATATCACTGATTCGTGAGCTAAAAATGAACTCACAAAACAAAAATTACAAACCCATACAGGAAATAACCTGAAACTATTAATAAAGGCAATGTAGGTAAGATAATTTGTTTAATATGTGCATCCAATTAGCAGACATTATTCAGTAAATATTGAACAAATCGTTGGCATATTACTAGTTATTGCTTACCACGTTTGTTTTTTACTAAGTTCAGAAATTGCTGTTATTGCCAAAAACAGCTTTCACAGTAGTTTTACTACTCGGAACCTATTAAATGTAAAAACTACAGATGATTCTAACACCTTGGTGGAATGTTAACTGGGTTGATAAGGACCACAATTTCATAAATCTTTTACTAAACCAGTAATTTTAGAGCTGTGAAAATAAACGTTTTGCAAATATATTTTATTTTGAAAGTTTACTGAACCCTTTTATAAAAGAATCTTTACGTTTTCGTTCTTCAACAATCATGGTACACTAATCATATTATATAATTGAAAAGAAAGCTTATATAAAGAAACAAAGAATGTAGGTGTAGTTAATCCCTTTTTCTCCCACATTAATCCAGCTACCGTTTGTCGGTTTCCTTGTTACTTCCTCTCAGCTTTATCTTCTATCCTCTTTAGCCGAAATAAATTGCCAAAGTAAATCTCTCCACAACACGCCCAAGCCGAAGCGCACCCAAAGATATATCTTTTGTTCCTTGTGTGTTTAGATTAATGAGAGCACACTGAATAATGAAATACTAGATGTGCATCCGTTTGGAGCGATGATTTAAAGAAAACCTCATATTATTTTACGGTTATGTTACACTATTTATTTTTAGTAAATACATTAATATAGCTGGACATGGCATACGCTACACTTTGTTAAACTAACCACTAGAAGTTCTGAAAATATATATCCTTCTAACTAGATTTACATAAATAAAAAATATACAAATATCTTAACAAATCGTTTCCTGACATCGTTGAGATTAACAAAAATGCTGTGGTTTTGATCCGGGCTGTTGTAGTTGTGTTACAGCAATAATGTTTTGAAAATATTTAGCAATAACTATTAACAACTAAATATTAGTACCTACATACTTCCAGTACGTCACTACTAAACGTACTAGGAAAAATTGAGATCTATGAACAGTTTTGAATGAAACAGACTAAGTTATATTATGCTGTGTATTCAGTTATATTAAAGGAACAGCAAATACGATTTTTCATACATGTGAGCGAAACATATAAAAATGTTTAGACCTATAATATTTGTGCTTATTCTTGATTTAATTCAGAACAGTTGAAAACATCACAAATCAAGTTATATTAAAATAATTTAAAAGTAGTACATAAATTAGTATGTCATATTGTTATTTTAGGCTTCATATTTATCGATGTTTGTTAATATTATATGTATAGTCTACTATAAACTTGAAATAATGTGAGGTTTATTTTGTTTGTTGCAGTTGAAATGGGGATGTTCTGGCTAGGCATGTTTTTGATATTTTGCTTCTTAAATCCGTCAACACAAGAAGAGCAGTTTCATTTTACACGTAGCTTCTACAATGTTACGATCCCAGAAAACTCTATGGGACAGGTACACGTTACTCCCCAAGAAAAAATGGGCATATATCGCAACACGGATGTAGACGTTAAGTACAAAATAGTCTCCGGAGATCCGGACAAGTTTTTCAAAGCAGAAGAACGTCTAGTTGGTGATTTTTGGTTTTTATTGCTAAGAACGAGGAGCGGGAACTCGCACGTTTTAAACAGGGAACGAAAAGACAAGTACACATTGGAAATCAAAGCAACGGTCTACAGACGAGATAAAAAAGAAATTTTAGGTGAGGTAGTTGCGGTAGTGTATGTGTTGGTGTTGGACACGAATGATTTGAAACCTTTGTTTTATTCTTCAGAATATGTTGAAACGATTCCTGAAGACACGCCCCTACACAAAAGTATAATGAAAGTATATGCGGAAGACGCTGACCTTGGTCAGAATGGTGAGATTTATTACAGTTTCAAAGAAATGTCTGAGCAATTCGCCATTCATCCGGTGAGTGGTGTCATAACCCTAACAAGACCTTTAATTTACACTGAAAAATCAATTCACGAATTGAAAGTAATTGCTCACGATAGAGGTACTGTCTTCAAGGGAGGAGGCACTCCCAGCATAGTAGCCGTAAAGATATTAGTTCAACAAGTCAACTTGCATGGACCGGAAATCTACGTTCACCATTTACCCGATATTATAGAACATTCTAATACAGATATTTACGCTATTGTTCGAGTGATAGATCGAGATGTGGGTACTAACGGAGAAATTCAAAGTCTGGATATAGTAGACGGTGATCCGGATGGTCATTTCAGGGTTCGTTCTACTAAAGGTGTTGGCGGTGCTAAAGGAAGTGAATACAATATCGAAGTATTGAAACTTTTGGACAGATCTACAGCCCCTTCAGGTTATAACCTTACACTACGTGCGATAGACAAAGGTGTACCTCCCAGGCAGACATATACGTCTATACCAATTCATCTAGTTTTTCTCAACGATAATGCTCCTGTTTTTGATAGAGAAATTTACGAAGTCGATATATCCGAAACAGCACCTATTAACACCCCCATAATTCGTTTGAAAGTAACCGACGCCGACCAAGGAATGAATGCTCAGGTTTTTTTGGAAATTGTAGGGGGCAATGAAGGTGGTGAGTTTTATATAAATCCAGATACCGGGATGTTGTATACTCTGGTCTGTCTTGACGCAGAAGTAAAGAACCTTTACACATTGACAGTCTCTGCGGTGGATCAGGGTAATATTGGTACTAGGAAACAATCTTCAGCAAAAGTAAAAATACAAGTTCTGGACGTTAACGATAACAATCCGTTGTTTGATTTAGACAAATTGGAAGCTGTTATAAGTGAAAACGAACCAGCTGGAACATCCGTGGTGAAAGTTACAGCTAGAGATAAAGATTCTGGAGAGAACGCATACATATCATATAGCATATCAAACATAAATCCTGCTCCATTTGATATCGATCATTTTACTGGAATAATAAGAACGACTAAAGTTTTAGATTATGAGTCAATGAGAAGAGAATATATTTTGCACGTTCGTGCTTCCGATTGGGGATTACCGTTTAGACGTCAAACTGAGTTGAAAGTAAAAATAAAACTAAGAGACATAAATGATAACAAACCTCAATTTGAGAAAATTGATTGCTTCGGTTTACTACCTAGATCAGTTCCTATTGGCACAGAAATTGTAACGTTATCCGCAATAGATTTCGACGTTGGGAACTTAATTAGTTACAGCATTGCTTCTGGAAATGACGATAATTGCTTTAGCATTGATATGTCCGCCGGGGTGTTGACCGTATCTTGCGATTTGTCAACAGTAGTTGCTTCAGAAAGAGACATCGGCGTTACAGCAACGGACGGTATGTATGTTTCTAATGTAACTAAAGTAAAAGTGAAACTGATTCATTCCAAACGACCTACTGACTTTCTGATTAAAGGAGAAAGAGGAAGTTTTGATTGCAAAGATACTGGCACAGCGCAACGATTGACTGAACTTCTCAGCTTAGCAGAAAAGAACAGCATATATAAGTACAATGAAAAACAAGATTTTGCAATGATGCCTAGTCGATATGGAGACAACACACACACACCCGAATTTATGTATTTTCCCAGTGAAATCAGTGTAAACGAATCGACTCCAATTGGAAGCACATTGATGAAGATTAGAGCGCAGGATAGAGACCTTGGCTATAACGGAAAACTAATTTTTGGGATAAGTTCTGGCGACCATGATTCGGTGTTTCGTTTGGAACCAGAAACAGGAGAACTACATATTATAGGGTATCTCGATCGTGAACGTGAACGCGAATACAATCTAAACTTGACAGTGTACGATCAAGGAAGACCACAGAAATCAACATCGAGAAATTTAATTGTCAATGTTTTGGATGTAAATGACAAAAAACCAAAGTTTGACAAAGCATTGTATAGTTTTAAAATATCAGAGAACGTTCATAATGGAACTGCTATCATTAGAGTTCATGCAACTGATGAAGATTTAGATGAGAACGCAAACATTGGTTATTCGTTGGCTACAGAAACATCTGAGTTTAGAATTGATAGAGTTACAGGTACGCTTTACATAGCCTCTACTTTGGACAGAGAAAATAAAGACTTATATGAATTGAAAATACGAGCTACAGATCGTGCTTCAAATCCAAAGGATCCCGATTCGCTGTTTTCCGAAGCTCTTGTGCGGATTATAGTGGACGATGTAAATGATAATGCTCCAGTTTTTAAGATGAAAACCTACACGGTGAAGGTCCGTGAGGATGTACCTTTCGGGAGCGTAGTAGCAATACTTGATGCATCGGATCCGGACCTTGGGAAAGGCGGAGAGATACGGTACAGTATTATAAATGGTAGTGATCTGTTTGTTATTGATAATCAAACGGGTACAGTTCGTATAATCAAAGCGTTGGATTATGAGGATAGGCAGATACATACGATAGGAGTAACTGCTGAGGACCTAGGATCACCAACTCTGATGTCTAATGTCACTTTGATTGTGGAAGTTGTGGACGTGAACGAGAATATTTTCGCTCCGCAGTTCGATGACTTTGTTATCGCGACGGCAGTGTTAGAAAATCAACCGATTGGTACTTTAGTGACGGTAGTTGAAGCTAGTGATAGTGATCCCCCTGGAGAAGATTCGAGAATTGGATACATCATCAGTGGTGGAGATGGATTGGGATACTTTTCAATAAATAATCAAGGTA
>JAGFPH010001565.1:109354-137828 GCA_018207615.1 Philaenus spumarius
CAGTGGTGGAGATGGATTGGGATACTTTTCAATAAATAATCAAGGTAGGGTTTCTGCTGTTTTTCTATTAATGGAAGTAGTTTTATTTTGTATTAGTTTATATGTTATTTGTATTTTGTCAAACTCACTATTATTTAAACAGCATGGGAGAAGTTCTTATTTTTATAAACTCAGTCTTTATCAGTACGTGAAAAAATACCATTTTTATTATAGTTTAATCTCATGTAAACTCATGCAGTTCTATCTTGTCTATTCGTCTACGTGTCTGAAACTTGTATAATATTTTGCGAGAAAGGTATAGCCTATTAAGAGGTGCTTCTAGTGGGCCTAGCAAAGAACATAAGTAAAAAATTGCTTACATCAAAGATTTTGCACAGCTGAATGCTCTATAATTTCTATAACTATCTTTTATTTTAACAGTCACGTGGAAAAAACTTGAAAAAGAAAACTTTTCTATAAAAATGGTGGGACAGATCACTCATTTAGCTGTCAGTCTGTAGTCACTGTTAAATAACTCAAAAACTAATTCATGTATTTAGGTGAAATTTGAAGTAACTATAAATCATGTCAACTCACATATATTTAAATAATGCAAATTAAAACACATTTTTTTTACATATTTTGGGGGCCAATATTGTGTACTTCAAAAGTATAATGCTTAATGGCACTGTCGTAATGGGCTTCATATAAAGATGCAATTTAAAAAAAGATATTACCAAACTGTTATTATATTTCCGAAAGTGCTGCAACAAATGTTTTAAAACCATTGGGGTTAGAAAATACATTACATGAAACTTTGGCAGATTCAAACTTTTGTGAATAAGGGGTTGCAAAAAATAAGGGATTTTTTGTTTCCATATTTTGAGCCAATAACTCATTTCAATTCAGGATGCAACAACAGTGTATAATTTAAAACTTCTGCCGGCGGTAAAGCACCCTTAGCGGGTGTCTCAAACTCGCAGTTCACAGTTGGTTTATTTTATGGCGAGATAAAACGTTTTAAACAAATATCTAAAGTGAAATAACAGTACAAAAAGTTGTTTTCGTTCATTCTGTAACCCTTAGAAGCCTCGTTTACTATTTAGTATATCTTCCGTAATGCATTTCATTCATCATTCTACTCAACACTTTGTCTTGACAAGACTGTAGACAGTTCAGATTAATAATGCTAGCTAGCTTTACGCGTAAATGATGATGGTGTCGGTTTGTGGTTTTCATGTGGACTTAAAGAGTTAAGATTATTGATAAATACTCCTACTTTAACACTTAAATATAAAAGCTTACAAATACTCTAAAAAATATAAAACTACAACTATCCTGCAGTTTTCTTTTATTGGTTAATTTTGTTAAGGAAGTGTATCTGTAGCCAATTATAAACTCCGAAAATAAAATAGATGTAATTTCTTTTTAAATTTGAAAGTTAAGAATGTATAAATTAAATACATTAAGAACTAAAGTTGAAACAATTAATATAATAATGACAAATTGTGATATTTTGTACCTAATGTTGGTATTGGCTGTGCATTTTAACTTTGTTTATTTAATTTAGTTAACAGATTTGCTATGCTTCCTCTAGCTACCTACAATGTTTTACACTGTGCTCATAATATAACATACACAAAAGTACACAATAAAATGTTTTTAAAATTATAAATAAAATAAATATTAATGTCGATACACTTACAAACACACGTACATAAGTAATTTGTTTGCGATTTATTAGTTATAAAGTTATGAATATCTTACAATATCCACTTCTACCCCAATACATACCGCACAAAACACATCTTTTCAGTACCCATTATAAAACCTTTGTATACAATGTACTCATTTTAAATCAAAACATACACTTCATAAACATTTTTAGCCATGTTCTGTTCGTAGTTTCCCTTATTTTTCATTTTTTAATAGTGTTAAATTTATTTTTTGTTTGAATTAATAATTTTGCACAATCCCTATTTGGGCTAAATAATTTCCAGAACCTTTAATTTACTCTTATATGCCCTCCAATTTACATTTTTTTCTGCACAAAATTGTAAACGAGTAACTCTCTACAAAAATATTTTTCACTTCCATGACTGACTCCACTTCACGCCTAACCAAAACTATAATATTGCACGTCCTTCCTCGCCGTGTAGCTCATAAATATCGTAATTAATTATGCTTATAAATCATATATATGTAAATTATGATAAATTATAAACTTATTAACTTCGTCTATGTTCTGCTTTCTTTTCAACCAAGTAGATATATGCAGTTTTAAAAACTATTAATCCATAATTAATTGGTTTTTATACAGTTACAAACTATTTTCTATTACAACAAACAATGAACTAAAAATAACTATGAAGCTAGATAAGTGTAACTAGAAACAATTATACAAGAACGATTATTACAATGTAAAACACAAAACTATTAGTAATAATTTGAACAATTTATTATTAAACTTTGAACAATTTGAAACATTCTAATCACACGATAAAGAAATTATTCGGTTAAAATGAATAGTAAGTTAAAATGTATAAAGTTCTCTGTTCTTAATGGAATTGTAGGTATTTATTGAATTTAAAACATTCAAAGCGAATGTTGTGTTTGAAACTATTCAAATGTATGTTTTTATAAATGTAAACCCATTATATTGAAGTAACTATCTAACAATGATAAGTTGAGACCTCTTTAGAGAGAGAGATTGTTACAAATAGGAGTTACAGGCTTTGTTGAATGCTCATATTGTGTAATAGCTTTTGTTCAACAATTAATATGAACATCATGTAACATGTTAAAGAACTGATTACACGAAAGACTAATTAGTGCTGTGTATAATATTGCTATGTATATAAGGCCGTATACAATGGGATACAATAAGGTGTAATTGGCTACAACTTATTTTTACTAATCCCTTATTCTGTTAAATTAATTAAGCCTAAAAATAATGGGAGTAGTAATAATTGAAAAATAAATAATTTGTATCGAAGTTTAAATTGTTGATGCCGTATGAAAAACATTCACGTATTCCTTTGAAAAATAAGAATGTGTATAGCAGCGTTGAAAAAATGCCAATGTATTTACCAAAATTACGCAATAAATGCAACTCAACAATTAATTAAAAGTTATTTCTTAAGAAAATTTTAAAAATTTATAATTTAATATGCATAATAAATTATACAACATCATAATCTACCCATAAGTATTGCAGCGAGAAGGCAGAAAAACTTAAACCATAGCTGCTCCAAACAGCCAAATACATTCGACTAAGAAATACAAATTGACTTGAAAATATAATTGAAATTTCTTACTGATTTCCACTTTTACTGATTACTCGGATATTTTAGATGATGGGGAAGATTGTCCAACCATGCCACTTCTTGGACAAAAAATTGCTCATTAATTATATCGAGATAAAATCTTTACAAGTATATTTTATAAATAGAAATTATTATATGACAGTTTATAATAACCAACATATAGTACCGCATGCAAATAGTGCAAACTAGCTTGGTATGTACCTTGACGTCAAGGTACGTAGGAAGAGGGTGAAAATTGTCTATACATAACAAAAATATCTGCTATACAAGAAAGTGCTTAGATGGTTAAATAGTATACAACTTTGAGGCTGCACCAGAAAGTCAAATGTTAAATTATTAATAATTTTTAAAATAAAGTGCTAAGTACTATAGAGAAAGCTAATTGGTGTGTCAGTCAACATGCTATTTACAGGGACTTTAATATTGAATTTAAAATACAAAAGCAAGCCAAAAAACATAAATTTCGATTCCAACAACAAAAAATGTTAAAGTACTTCAGCTGCTTGATAAAGCAGATCTTTTACAACACTCTCTCAAAAGACTTCAGCCTTTTAGTTAGACTAGGGTTACTTTTGGAGTAGTGGTTTGACCATAGGTATTGTCAGCATTGATTTTGCAACAATTTATTACACTCACTTGATTATTCATTAGACAACAAACTTCTTGTTAGCCTACAAGCTAGTTGTAGTGTTAGTATTAATATTTTAATTCTAAACTTATTGAACAATTCCGTTGAGTCTCTTAAATAAACAAAAATTAGCTTTGCAAGAGAAAATTTTTATCTTTTCAATATATTTTAATCACTCTGAATAAATCCCTTTTTTCCTCTGTCCTAAGAAGTAAGTTGAGTTATTCATACTAACTTAAGCAAGCATAAACATATATACACACACACATGTATTGAAAATTTTTATCAATCAATTAACTAGGTGTTTTTTGTCTTATATCCAATCCTAAAATCACTAGGTGATTACAGCGGTTTCGGGTAAACTATGTACCGATCTTCAGACCAATGAAATAAACCCCTTTATTAAACGACCTAATGAAGGGATTTATTCCATTATTTCTGAGATCTGAAGATGGGTACATATGTAACCTCGGCAATCAGAAAAAATAGGTATTGTACCTAGTTAATTAATTGATTAAGCAAGCACTTAAGTTAGTGATATAATATTACTCGGAAGATGTACATTCTTGAGAGTTTTAGGGTTTTTTAAATCAATAAATGCATTCTTTCACTACTGCAGAAAAAATTCTACTACAGAATTCTTCTTCTTACGCTTAAATTTAGAAAAAAATATTATTTAAATAGGGAAGAATAGACCACAAAATGCACTTACAAATTTACACATTTTACAATTAAATAATAAAAATCAAAAATTATTAGATATACAAATATTAGCATCATGTACACCATATCCGTGTATCTTAGTTCATTCCTTTAAGAAAAGGAAAATACAGAATTACATATTTTGATGTCTATATATTTACGTTTTAATAATTATCTTCATACAAATATCTCAACTATCAAAATCAAATCGTTAAAACAATAATATTTCCAATAGATAAGATTGAACAAATTTTAACAGCCATAACAAGTTTTATAACACCTACATTACACTGCTCAAATTAAACTGTATTCAATACAAAACCTTGTATCTATAAATAAATTCACGTTTAGTCACACTTGAAACAATTACGTCATCATTCAGTACCAGTGTACAATTACACTTAAATCGAAATCTCATTTTTAGGAAAAGAAACAATATTACGGAGTGCAGTATCTAGAGTTGGAAACCGCCCAACTGTATGGGTTCCGATTGGTTGTTCACGAGTGTACGTTTATATATCCTGTATATAGAAAATGTACATTTTGAAAATATTCACTATTGTGTTGAATTGTCATATATTAATTTTTTCTATCATACATTTTACGTATTATTCATATTTTGTAATGCTGTTAATTTAAAACGTAAAAATTAAACATGATTAAATGCATATACACAAAATGTGTTATGCAGATTGTTTCGTATATTACCTATAGTTTTTGATTTCCACACAAAAATGTTAACTGCTTTGTGTATCGTGTATTTATTTTGAAAAATGTGTAAACAATAAATTTGTATTGATTAAATCTACAATCGAAAGCACAGTGCTTTATCATTGCTGTATACAGTTTTATATTGAGATATCGCGGTTGTTTTTAGATACGAAACATTATTCATTTGACATTTATTAAGCTCTAATAATATATAACTTTAGTTGTGTCTAGTGCTTGCACGTTGCTCAACAATTATCTCCGTACATTTCACAACTTACACCGTAAAGCACATAAACTTGTGTAACAAACAACTAGGTAGGCGTTTAAAGTTATCAAATAACACATCACTCGTCATAATGTCAGGATCCTGTATGTTTTGAAGGTCTAGATATGAACAAAGTTTGCAGATACCGCTTGAATGTTACAATGTTGGTTTATAATGCAGTACAAGGAAAGTAACATGTTGAAAATAAATAAGTTTCAACAATATGTATAAAGTTTTTCTTGATTTCTTTCGACAGACTGTTAGATTAACACAGAAGTTATATATATGATTCACGTATCCCGTATGCAAAATAAGAATCTATAAAATAGTCATA
This sequence comes from Philaenus spumarius, assembly GCA_018207615.1. Classification (NCBI taxonomy): domain Eukaryota; kingdom Metazoa; phylum Arthropoda; class Insecta; order Hemiptera; family Aphrophoridae; genus Philaenus; species Philaenus spumarius. The sequence continues at coordinate 115,300 of JAGFPH010001565.1, forward strand.
TTATAGGAACACCATATCAAGTTTAGAGTTTTAACCCTAATGGTTTTAAATATACTCGTATAGTGGATTTAGCCGGACGGTTTCCAATTTAAATTGATTTTTTAGTTTATTACCTTCAGTGTAATAGGAAAATGTCTTCACATTTGTTCGTTTCTAGCTGAATAAGTTACTGAGATACAGCAATAACAGAAGTGGTTTCTAACTTTCCATTATTTGGTAATGTGGACATTTATTTTTGTTGCCTTTACAGAATTGTAGGGGTATCAGTCTGATCAGCATACTGATTTATACCACCACACCTAACAATAACAATAAGTTGCAATCATTCATGTAAATAGCAACCAATACTGAACTCAAATGAATCCCTGTGGAACTCCATAAATGAGGTCAATTGGATTGAATAAAACATTTCCGCCTTGAACCACTTGTTACCTGCTTGTCATTTATGTCTTTAGCCACTAGCCAAGAAAGTGGCATGACTCTCATCAATGTAATTATAATCTATTAAACAGTAAAAATTAAAGTCTACACAGTCAAAAGCCTTGGACAGGTCCGGAAATACACTATACTTTGATTTAAACTGCTTTATTGTTGAGAACCGAGCGACCGTAGTGGGGAGTAGAGGCTCGCTGAGAGCTAGGCCAATCAGGAAGGGGCAGTTGTCATAGCAACCGATGCACCTCGTGATGCCTGATTTCTGTTAAATTTCATTTGAAAGTCATTGCAAATAAGTGAATGCTTGATGAGTAACTATCAATATGGAAACAGTGCCTCCCCACACCAACGCACTCAGCCGATTATAAAACAGTTGAAATCAAACTATAATTTCCTGTTACTGGACCTCCATTGCTATTAAAACAAACTCAGTTAATAATAGCATCAATTCCAACTGCTGTGTTCCTTCAATCCAAACTAGCTTTGAACAATAATGTTCCCTTTTTTCAAGTAATTTTGAAGACGATTCAGAATGAGTTTTTTTGAAAACTTTACTGATTGCTGCAAGAAATAATAAAGGACGATAATTCGTCATAGTTTCCTTGTCTCCATTTTTATAAATAGTTATAGCTTTAGCCACTTTAAAGTAGTTTGGAAAAGCTTTAAAGTAGCACTTTAAAGTAGCTTGAGAGTAGGGCCTACTCTTTTATAACCAAATGTACGCTCCATCCAAAAAAGAAGATTGGGCGTTATTTAGGCCTATGGTTGTTGCTGCCATCTCAGCTTCTCACACAGGAAACAATGCCATCGAAGAGGAAGGGGAAGAAAAACAGTTGTTTAATTTTTAATAGGTTTTGTTCCCTCTGGATTACCTAACAAAAACGTCATTAAAAATATTCTCCACCCTTGATGAATTAGCATACCACTCCCCCCCTCCCCAGATGATAATTTTCAGCCTTTTTACCACTATATATCTTCCAGGCAGTTTTCGGCAAGTTATCAGAAACTGCCATTTGCTTGTTAACTTCATATGCTTTATCCCCATAAAACCAAATTTTGATTTTAAAATTCACTAAATTGCAGATTGTAAAATCTCTTAAATTTGTTATAACGTTTATCCAAATTATGCTATTTGCTATGATTACTAGCATTTAATTCAGGAGCCTCAAACAAGTTGCTAAAACTCTCTCACGTTCAAACTTCTCTTCTCTTCTTATGGTAGATCTTGGCTGGGAAATGCAAATTTTCCTTACACATTATCGCTGTCTCTTTGAATACTGCCATTAGTATATTTTATTAAAAAAGACCTCATGCACCAATGAATAGCGTGAATGTTATCTATAACGTGTTTACTAAGTGTCTTCGACCAGTTAACATAGATTTAGATATGCATTTTTATGCTTAGAAACAAGTTTCGTGGACGAGATGTTTGTCCCACATACGTCAATCGACAATGGCAAGATAAATTGTAAATAATGTTTTCTTGTCTATTGTATAACTTTTATAAACTATCCTTATTAAGAATTTGAATTTATTCTTTCATTTTTCCGAAATGCCTTGTACATGAGAAATCAGCACGGTAGTTAATGGCTTTAGTTTTGTTGTTGTTGTTGTAGGTTTTTAATAGGTTTGTCAATAATCAATTTCGGATAACCATTATTTAATAAATCATCTTTGATTTTACGTATATCTTTTTAAACCATTTGATAAGTTTACAGGTTGTATTAAATTTATTTATTAAACTAAAATTTCAAACATTCTTACCCTAAACGAACTAGTATGTGTATTCTTTGTTATTAAATTAGTATTCTCCTACATTCTAATCAAATTTGTACAATATAATGAATAATTATAATTAAAAAGAAATTATTATACTTCGTAAATTATTACATTTTATTTTTCACAATAACTTAAGTAATGTTATTGCATTGAGTAATTTATGGTAGAAAACCATATTTTCACAGATAAAACAAACTAATAATTTAAGTAGATTATTACTTCTCAAATTTAAAGCTTTAATTAAAAGAGGAAATGGTAGGTCAATACATTTTTTTAATGAATTTCGGACTAATATAATTTTACCAAGAACATTACACCAGTCACTATATTTGGAATATTAGGGAATTAATTAAAACTAATGCAAACAAATTTATTCCAATCTAGTATATACATTGAGTCACTCATTTCTAGTGGAAGAGTAAATATTACGCGCGTAAAGGATTATCTATTTTCGCAATACAGGTATAATCCTTGCTAATATCAGTGGGTAACCTGGCAAGAGGATCTGGCGGCGAGCCCTTGAAAGATCTACGTTATTATAAACGCCTGGAAGTCTGCCAAAAGTAGAGCAAGCTATTTTCATTGAGCTTTACATTCAGAAATATTCTTTTTCTGTATGGAAACATGTTTTACCGCGACTGTTGAATGAAAACTTTATACTTGACAAAATCCTTCGAAATAAAAAGTGTTAAGCAATGTTGCGTATCAATGGATTAGGAGCATCTGTCCAAGAAAGTGTAAACAAACTGCCCTTCATTGTAAGTTTTTTTCCATAAATTGTTTTTAAAGTTTCCTATTTTTGTATTAAAGTTATAGTTTTTCACACAATTGCTTGAATTTGAAACTTAAGTTACTAAACGATCGTTACTTAAACAAACGAATATCTAAACTTTGCTGTAACAACCTGATGTCCATTATAATGTTTTTATCATACTGCATTATAAACCGATGTTTTTAATGCATGCGTTACTTCCGCAAAGCTACTCTTTGCTGTAGTAATCCACTACTTGTTCAAAAAGTCAGCTGATTTAAGAACCAGCTCGACTTCTTTTTGATACTATGAACAAAAAGTACTATACTTAAACAATGCATTGCTGTGCTTAAAAATTACAACAGCTGTAAATTCAAAAGATTCAGCTGTTTTCCAACTGATAGCAGCACTGCCGCACATTGTTTAAATAACGTAGACAATGTATTAATGTAATATTTAATTCTTCCTGAGAATTTAGTGCAGTATGATAAAAAAGTATCGTTTATAACTTGTATCTAAACTGTATGGGGACTTTTGCGTTATACGACCACACGGCCTACGAAGATAAATTGACTAATTTGTTATCAGTTTGACATTAGCATGTCTTGAACAACATTCTAAACGTGCTTTTCTTATCAGTAATCTTGTTTCATCGTGAGCAGTCAGAAGGGCAATGGTACAGAGCGATGGGTGGCTGCATAGTGTAGCCAGTTGTCAATGAAGTTCAACTTAGTGTAGACTATGTCTCTAATCAGGTTAGGTTAAGTCAAGGTTGTTGAGTACATATGTGAAAACTCTCTAACAACCTTGATGTTAAGTTAGGTTTTTGTTATGTTCCTGTTCTGAACGTCATAATAATCGCATTATAACAAACACATTCTGTTTAGAATGTCTTTGTAGGAAAAAGTAGCCGAGTGGTCGTATAACGCAAAAGTCCCATTGTTTATTGGTACAAAAACAAGCTTTAGGTACTATTGGTCAAATATACTATTTTGTAGCTAAGAAAGACAAAAACTATTTACTATATTAAAACTGTAATTTTTGACTGTCTTCTTTTAGTCTCGCGTTATTCACACGACTGAATTCCGTGATCATCACATTTAATAAGTTACTGTTTTTTATCCATTCATTATTATTTATAAGAAAATAAAAATAAGTGTTTATCACTTTTAATAAAGTCATAATGCTTGTTACATAAACTTCAGTATTCGAACAATTAAAATTTAAAACATTTGTATAAATATCGTACTTGTTAATGTGTCTGTATGTTATTAATCTTATCGTATATAAATACAAATAATGCAATGCGCAATATATTTGGTTTGCAAAATATAGGACAATAAAGGCAGTACATTTAACTATAAGCTCACAATGTTTTTGAAACAAAATTTAAATTCAAGAAAAGCATAACAGGTTATAAACTTTTAGTCTGTAGCAAAGTAATCGAACGTTGCTTAAATAAATTTCTAATTTAATCCTGTGAACGTAAAACAATCACAATGTCATATCGACCTATCGACCTACATTCGCAAATAGATTTTGAAGTTCATCCCATTTACTTCTAAACTAAACTTTAAACATATTTACTTCTTCTTTGCGATGAAAATAGCAGTTTTACAACAAAAAGCTACAGATAAAATTTTGGTAATAATTAGAAGATTTAAAAAAAATTTTTAGTGGCTCTATATTGTATATAATTTAGTAATGAGTTTGTTGTTTTGAGACCTAATTTTGGTCACTCCCAACGAAAAAAAAAAATGTTAAAAACGAAAGTTTTAGATAATATTTATAAGGTTTACAAAAAATCTAATGTATTGATTACTATGTGCCTAGTAAAATGTTATGCAGTTTGTTTATCTGTTACCTTTATATTTACTACCGCTTGTGATAAGCGTTGCAGTTATCCAAACAACTTTTAGATAAAAGATGTTAGCATAGGCTATTTAGATCAATTTTTTATTTGCTACTATGATATTGTGCGTACTAAAATAATAATGATTTTTTGTTCTGCGAGGTCAATTTGGTTACGCTTTGCAGTAAGGGTTGGACGTATCAAATGTTTAGTAAAATAGTTTTAAACCAGGTTTCTTAAAAGTCCCACTCCCGCCCCCCCTTTAACTTTTTTAACAAACAAATATTCTTTGGGGAGCGATACTAACTTCGCCCAAAGTATCTTTTAAAACAATCGGAAATTTTGAGTGCCCCCTAAAAATGGGGGATTTTGGGGGCAACTCAAAATTTTTAAATTGGAAGTATGGTCATGTGATACCTCATTTTAAAGGTATATTTAAGACTAGGAAAATGACATAAATAAAATAAAAATCGGACCATCCAAAACAAAATGGTGGCCCTAAACGTGTTGAAATAAATCGACATAAAGTTGCTAATATCTCGAAAAGGAAGAGTTTTTAGACAAAAAATCAAGAGACAAAAAATGTTTATTTTAAAGTGCTTGACCTGAAAAATTGCTTTCAAATCGATTTCGTAAATTTTATTATTTACAAAATTTTAAGATGTAGGAGTCGACTTTTTTGCAGTCGATAGTCTTTAGAAGGTTTGCAGAACCTTATACCGTACTCTACATACAGGATTTAAAATTGTATTCTTTAATCCATATTTCGTACACCCTTTTGTTGTTTAGAAAAAATATATTAAACAAATTGTTTGGTTCTTCTCTAAGGAGATATAGGAACTTTTAATTGATGACATATTTTCCATATTACTGAGTTGAAGCGATTATTGAAAAAAACTTCCCATTTGTAGCCCATTAAAAAAATCGACCAAGATTTTCATTCTATGTAGTTTAAGCAACTGTCATGAGGTAGGTTGTCATCAATATGACAGTTATTGTCCCCATAAAAAAGGAATATAAATATACATATAAAAATTTGAGTTGACTATACTTTCAGGGTCTATGGACCATTAAATTTAATAAGACTTATCATTAAATCATACAATTTCAGATGTCATTTGAAGAACTCTTCGCTTGTTGGTTGCCTATGTTTGGAGTTGGTACAGTAGTTTTTTTTTTGCAAAAAATCATTATTATTGCTTTATCATCTGCAGATTTTCTATCTACAATTTTAACCTAAAAAAATAAACAGCTTTCATAAGCTTTAATGTAAACTTCTAGGTATTCTTCGTTCTTTTGCAGCTTTATTATTGTACCCCAATACTATAACCGATATTTTCCTTTCCATTTATTTAATTTTTTTACATTTTGTTGTTCGCGCCAACAGCATGTGTCAGTGCGAACGTACCCACAAGCAATATAAAATTCAGACGCAAATAAACTTTGCTAGAGTTGGCTTGACCAAATATTGATGAGCTGAAAAACGAGATTACAGTTCACGTGTATTTGGGGAGTATTTTGTTTGTGATCGATTGAAATGTTTCCCCATGTTAACTTTTGGTGACTTGCAATTGTGATTAAGGGCTTCTTTACTGCCTGTAATGTAAAAGGTTTAAGCCAAACAAATTATTGAAACCCTTTACCACATTCTGGGACCTCAATAGCAGATCCTTCTCGGACCACTTTAACCTTGTTTGTACACAAATCCCATTTAGCCTCCCTTTACCTTCAACTTTTCTAGGTCTTCTTCGTGAACACTTTTGCGTAATATAATTTTTGGTATCATTAACCCTCTTATATCATTTAATTGTTAAATTAAGACCTTTTCTAATCAAATGACATATTTTTGAGACACGCAAACATTTACATTGGCATTTGTCCACAGTTTCAAAGTAATAAGCTAAAAGATTCTTGGTAAATTTACTCAGCTACAAGTTTTTTTTATGATTTCACATAATTTGCTAAAATATTTTTATCACCACTAAAACTTTCAGCAAATTGCAATTCACTATCAATCATACTGTAAGGTAAGTATTTTACACCATTCCATATAAAACTAAGATAAATAAACACTAGATATAACCTTTATAAAGGTCATGTGAGTAAAGTATTTTGGCTTAATAGGACATATTACATTTGTGTCAATAAATATTATCATCTACAAAATTAACAGAGAAGTATAATTACATCATTAAAAAGTAGTGGTTTTTATTTTGCAATCATGTAACTGCATACTTGACACATCTTGTTTTGTTGCAGGAGACATAGTATATTCTCCCAGTAATACTGCAAAATGGACAACACACAATACCACTCAAGGTTTAGTGTCGACATTTATTGTCATCTTACGGGATAAACATTTTGCCACGGTCTATTTCTTTTCACATATATTTTGCTAGAGTATTGTGTTCTTGTGTGCTGTAAATTACTTTAAAGTCTTTATTCTCACAATACAATACCATTCATACATTAACCTTTTGCAATACTTTCTTCGGCATGTACAGCTCTATACATTCTGTACAGATCTTTTAAGGGTCGGCTCTAGTAAAACAGAAAGCAACCTGCGACTCCCTATAGCGGCGGTAGATTACGCAGACATTGCTCATCCTAAATCCATTTAAAACCCGCAATTATTCAAATAGCGTTTTTAAAAAAATACCAAACTCTTGGAGACAAAATTCTTCATCCGAATGGCTCGGTAATTTTTCGCTATAATTAATAGTTACAACGTAAAAAATATTTAAAATCACCCTATAGCGGCGTTAGGTTACACGGATATTGCTCAGCCTAAATCCATTTAAAATTCGCAATTGTTCAAATAGCGTTTTTAAAAAAATACCAAAATCTTGGAGATGAAATTCTTTAGGCGAATGGCTTGGTAGTTTTCGCTATAATTAATAGTGACAACATAAAAAAATATTAAAAATCAATGTTTTAAATTGTTAATAAATATTAAACGAAATATTTTTCTTAATTTTTAAAAAGCCATTTGCATGCATATTGACCATAGCTTTAAAATGACATATCGTTTATGATTTTCCGATTAAAAAATAAGGGAAAAATTTGAATTTTAATTTAACATGTCTTATGGAGTGTCAGCCAACATGGCCGACAGCTAGAGCGAACCCTTAAATCAAGTTTTGTCTTTGTTAAATTAGATCGAGTTAACTGCAAAAATGATTAGATTTAAATGACCACTTTGAAAGATATTTCTATTTATAACTGTTGACCATACTTTAATAAAAAAAGATTTATTACTTTACACCAGTAAAAAGTATAAAATTATAAAAATCGATATCTAGAAGTCTCCCCTTAATTGTGAAAATCAAGTATTAAAGTCGTTACTGTATGTTAGAAACAAATATTAAACGATTCTAAAGCACTATGTTTTCCTTTAATTACTTTATGTGCATATTTCGGACATAAAGTGTAATGTATAACAATACATATTATATACATGATTAATATAATTACAGTAGAGCGTCGATAATCCGAACGTCAATAATCCGAAACGTCAAAAATCCGAACGCGTTCTGAGACAGCCCATGCAAAAATTTCGTTTCGTTTTCGTAAATTCCAATTATTGTGTCGTTAAAAATTTCACAAAAAACTTCATCGCAGTTTGACATTATTATCTCTTTTTAAACACTTCTTAATACCTGCTCTCACACGCCCTCATAACAGACTGGCTGTCACTATTTTCACTGTCACGCTAATAAGCTGCTTTAGCGCTAGCAGTAAACATACAGAAAGTTCATTCATTTCTCTTTGTGTAATCATTATAACAGTGTGTCGTACATACAGTTTTTTTTTTACTTTTCGTTTATGTTAACTATAATGTAAAAGTGAACTTTTAATTATGTACTGTACTGTAATTGAGAGTTACAAGTGTAATCATGTTGGACCTACTGTGTACGTGCAGGTTCTTCTAAATCATAATATGTAAGTAGTCTTACATACTGTATTGTAATTACATCACTGCTTGTACTGTTTAACCACTTTAATCTATTAAAGGGCATACATTTTATACTAAATGGCATTTTCTTGGTTGTTTTCAAAAATCCGAACAAATTGATAATCCGAACCCCCCTCGGTCCCAATTAGTTCGGATTTTCGACGCTCTACTGTAAATAGTCTTACATACTGTATTGTAATTACACTACTGCTTGTACTGCCTAACCACTTTAATCTATTAAAGGGCATACATTTTATCCTAAATGGCATTTTCTTGGTTGTTTTCAAAAATCCGAACAAATTGATAATCCGAACCCTCTTCGGTCCCAATTAGTTCGGATTTTCGACGTTCTACTGTAAATAGTCTTACATACTGTATTGTAATTACACTACTGCTTGTACTGCCTAACCACTTTAATCTATTAAAGGGCATACATTTTTTTCTAAATGGCATTTTCTTGGTTGTTTTCAAAAATCCGAACAAACTGATAATCCGAACCCTCTTCGGTCCCAATTAGTTCGGATTTTCGACGCTCTACTGTAGTAATTTTTGTATATGTGAAACATTAAATAAGAATAGAGCAATACAGTTATATGAAAATTTCAGATACCTCTAATTTAAGTAGTATATTTTAATATTACAGTTTTACTTCCTATAATCTATGAGTTCCAATATCAGAAAAATTCAAGCTAGGTTGCTTACCATCTTCCTTGAACGTCCACTTAGCAATAGCCTATTTTTTGTTTTGCGTAGTTTTCAAACACATGTTATATAATAAAGGACAGAGTGTACGCCATTATAAAACCATCTTAAACCATGTTTTGTAGGCCACATGATATTTTAGTGTAAATTTTTACATAAGGTAGAAAAGTAATACTAGCTATCATTCTTCAAGGCTCACTTAGTTTCTGATCTGATCCTGAATCTTACAGACACCTATATTACTCGGTATTACTCACACAGTTCAAAAACTAATACAATTTATACATTTAATATAATTGTAACTGTTTTGTGTCACTTGATAACAAGTTATATGTTTAAAGTTGATAAATGTAAATCAAAACTATTGTATATTAATTCCTTTACTAAGCATTTACAATGAAAAACAAAAAATCATGCAATTGAAAAAATGAATAAAATTATAAGTCATCAATCTACGTGATCGTATTTCAATGTAATTATAAGGAATGTTATTGAGTTTGTCATCTTCCTTGTACATGAAATTAATTAGAAACTTTCTGAGGAACATAGTGGAGTCCAGTTAAAGCCTAGTTAATATTGTTTGGTTTAATTGCTATTTACGCTGCTCCCTTATTTTCAATAGTCCAACTGGCGTACATTAAAAACATAAAGTAAAACAACAACAAAATTATAAAAATAGTTTAAAAGCGAATTGTACCTTGATTATAAATAATATAATTTAAAAACTTGATTTAGTTTTAAAGGGTTAGACTAATTATAGTGTTTATGTATTGGAATGTATAACTTTTGCGCACAAACTTGAGTTTTTAACCAAATTGTGTTTTATAAAACAATTTAAACTAATTAATTCTTCTACTTGTTTTATTTTGAAGACTAAAGTGAATACATAACTTGGCATAATAATTTAAGTTACTAACTATATGCTCTTGTCATTAGTTAATAATTTGTTCACGTTATGTCGTTGGAGGATCAAACAACGGAAGTGGATCCAGATACTTATAGTGAGCTCAAGTTACAAGCTGAACAAAGTTTAAACTGAAGAATTTTTGTATATATATACTATTTTATTGCAAACAACACTATTAATATATATTAGAACTAATACTTTATATTAAGAAAAAGAAATTATACTAACAAAATATGAATTTATTAAATTATTAATTATCAGGTGGTAAAATAAAAACAAATTTTACAAGAACTTTATTTTTATATTTAAATTTAAAATATATCACATATTCGTGCAAAACCCAAATAGAAGAATAGGTTTTATTAAAATATCTTAAAGATAGTGGTGATAAATCATTGTAATTATGAATAAGGATTTACAGAAGAGTTGACCAAGTTACCGACTACACAACTTTTGGTCAAAAACGAGAGGCTTTACCTTTCCAGCTTCCTGTAAAATAAAACATCACAACTGGGGTTGATGATTATACTCGCCTCCATGAAATTAGGTGGGTGAGAGAAATGTCGTTGCCAATTCGTGCTGTAGTTATTTCCACAACTTGCACCCTCATGTAAAGGTTTTGAAGCGCAAGGTAGTGTGTTTTCTCTCATGCTTGTGAATCTGTCTACAGAGTATTGTGAAATAAAATTATACCACTGCCTTCGGAAAATGCTACTGATTATAATGGTATGACTTTTTTATTTTCAAACAGCAGGAAATAATTAACAAAAAAACAAAAACCTAAATGGTAATTTAATTCAAAACCGCCGTGTATTGAATTTTTTTACCAATCGAGGATTTTTTTGTTTTTCTGGGCAGCAAGATTTCGTCTGCGGCAAAGTTGAAGAAAATAGTACGAATAAATTTTTTTGTTTGAAACATTTTTTTATGAGATTCTTAGTTTAGTTGTAAAATGCACGAATCAAGAACAAATACAAGTGGGCGCTCGGCGAGAACCGTAGCTCGTAGCTCGCGCAATGGTGCAAGTTGCTATTTTATAATCAAGAGTAAAAAGCTAATTATTTTAATGTTTATAAAGAACATTTGCATTTCCTTTACATATTATATGATGATAACATCATAATTATTTCGTTTAAGCCATAATTCCGCTAATTTTTTTCTTATCACAATACACACTTTTTAAATAATGCCTAAAGCGAACTACCGCATACCATGTGGCAGGGAATAAGAAACTTAGGTTACATTTAAATAATAAATAAGTTATTAATAAATAGATTTTTGTAAGAAAGTCATTATTCATATTTTGTTGTTAATTTAGCACCACCTGAGAAACACGAATTATTAAGTCGTGTTTACTAATTTTCTGATAACCCAATTCAGATGTACAAAATAAACTACTTGGCGTTCCCTACAAAAGTTGTAAGGAGAATATTAGGTTACTGATATCCTTACGGGAATATTTTTTGATATCATTCGCAGAAATATAAGTCAAAACGTGGTCACATTATTTTGGGTTTTACGATAGGGTGGTATCAACATCTCTCAAAGTTTATTGAAGAAGTTATGGTTGCTTTTACGATATAAACTTTCTATCCCAGTTTATTTCCTTTCATAAATATTTTAAACATTTTATGATTGTTTGGTAAGTAAATTGAATTAAGTTTTCCTGAAGTTAATTTTGGAGCAAAATTAAATAATGTAATCGATATATGTTATTCTTCTTTTGCTTATAATTAATGACTAATTTTATATTGATTATTTTATTTACATCCCTTACTGTAATACAAAACTTAATAATCCTATTCATATTTAACAATATTATAGTCGAGTTTGGTTCCTTCTGACGGAACCTCGGATATAGAAACAAAGGACGAACATAATGTAACTTGTATAATAATAGAGTCATATTAAATTACGCTTTTAAATGCATACTCACACTAAAAATCGAAATCACATTCCTAACCATGAAAATATTACTGGCGTAATAACAGAATTGTTAGCATGGATTATTTATCGCCATAAGACATGTGTATTGTGCAAGAACCTGTCACCAAGTTAGGGATTACAATGGTTTGTTGGTAAAGCTTGTAATAATTCAAGTTATTAGGTATATGAAAAACTTAAGGTATGTGAATGTTACTGGGATACATTCTCAGAACTAACCTGTTCTGAGAACACGTTATACTAATATTATTCGTTAGTGTGTTTGAAAAATGTAAAATGTATCACATAGTTTACTATAGCTTTGTGCCAGTTATAGGTAAATTATTATTTGTTACTGTTGAGTTGACTTTACACATTCAGTAGTTGCAGTAAATGCAAACTATTTAAAAATGTTGAACGACTTATTTCATTGTAATCCTGAGACATAGCCATTAAACACGATTCGTGATTTCCACAAAATTGTTGCCACACACAAAAATACAGTCCTCAATCTTATGGATGAAATGGACCATTGCACTCTCATGTATAGCACTCCATCGCATAGCTCATGTAAACGTATAAGGATAACCAATTGTATATAGGGCTTCAGCTTAGGAATCGTTGCAGGTTCATTGGCGCATAACTTCTGCTTCAAATAACCCTAAAGAAACTATAGTTATGGACAGCGTAACTCTGAACCAGGATCGCTTCACAAAAGCTGTACATCCGTTAGGGGCTAGCCTTTTCTTCATTCAGAGTTACGCTGTCCACAACTATAGTCACATGACCTTGGTGATACGTCTCGTTGTTCTAAATGAGACATGACGTGAGCTGATAAATGTACGCAACAAATGTTTGTTTCTTCTCCCGTGTAACGAGTGGGGAATCATAATGTGTCGTCCACATTTGATGCCAAACATTATTTGTAGCTTGTCCTGATAACGTCCATTATTTACTGTGACGACATTACCATGGGCTTTAAATAAAAGACAGTAACACCCCAATGATGTCGACCCAAAGTCCGCTTCAATCAGTGACTCTTTTTAAATGCACCAGTTATTTGCGAATAGATTATGAATTCCCGAGAATATAGAAAATTTGTTTGATTATATAGTCACAAAGTTGTAAGTTAACTTCATCGTTGAATATGATTTAACTAAAATAATTATTGTCAAACAATTTTTAATTCTTAATCAAATTGTCTTTATCTGTCGGCCGCAATTCTCGGGTCAATTAGATCTTGTAGGCATCGGTATGTATTTCATCGGACAATGTATTTCCAACCTAAAAATGTATCCTTTAATTCATTTACACTTTATAAGTTCATATTTATTTTTGAAATATAAGAACTACAGTATACTTGTTTGTTACACGTGTTTGAACAAGTTTGGTTATAGGGTACATTTTTCAGTCATGAGAAGTATTATTGTTTTAGAATGTTTATTGTAATAGGTTGAAATACTTTGCGTCGTCAGAGTGCTTTCACTTGGCAAACCTTCAATGAAATCGACTCGACTAAATCAGTTTTAAAGCTTTTAATTGCCATTTACAAAGCGAAACGAGTGTTTCAAGTGTTTTAAAATAAAATATCGTAATTTTTTAAACTCGTGAGAATTTTGCAAAAATTTTAAGTATTTAGTAAAATTACGAATCATATTTTATAAACTTTAAGTTAGTGTGTTGTTAATTAGACACACATAAATGGAAAATAATTGAGAACGTAATTCTTACAAAGAATTGGAGCTAGAAACAAAGTACTGACGATGTATTTAGTAAATATAGTAATAAAACTAGAAATATATTTTGTACTACAAACTACTTTAATTTTAGTTTAACTTTGGAAGTTATAACCAATACAATACGATTCAAATATTAGTCCCTTCCTGACACTTAACGATATTAGACCATTACATATTACAAACGATTTATAAATAGCATAGAACGTGGGATAGTTTGTGCAAAGTTTGTCATTTTAAGTTGAAATTCTAGTTAATTAAAGTTGATATCTTTAAGAAATTATTTCATAAATAAAATTGAAAATAATATAAAATATTTGCCGGTATTTTAAAAACCCTAGCTATGTATATTTACTTTAGGGAAAGAATACAAAGAAATGAAGGAATAAAGTGGTGCTTGAATTGTTTATAAATGTGGATACAACAACATTTTATGTGTACTTAATATGGATAGTTATCATTCCATGAAACATAGACTATATTGACTGTCTATACTAATATTATAAAGAATTAAAATTTTCAATTCAATCTCTGAAACTACTGAACCGACTGAAAAAATAGTTTTACTAATAAAAAGCTCCCCCTACTATCCCTAAGTAGGGATATTCATAGGCTAAAAATTCATTTTCATGAAAACATTTTTTATTTTAATATTTGTAAATTTAGTCGGAAAAATTCTTAGGTTATGCCTAGACAGATGAACCAACACATGTATTTGCATTTATTACCATAGCAACCAATTGAATAAAATAACAGATAAAACAAATATTTGCTGTAATATTTCCAGTAACATCTAATTTCACATTTTAAGCATCTATTTGTATTTCTAACTTTTAGGTTAGGTTTTTATTAAAGTTTACACCTGAGCCTTGCTGGTTCTTTTAACCTTTATTATAACTGCTGTTACAAAAATGTACGAAATAATTTGATTTGAACATTTAACATTATTTATCTTCTTAAATTTGGGATTATTATTAATCCTACACCTTTATTATAAAGAAAAGATAACATGATTTTGTGTATAGAAGGTTCCAACGGAGTCGGCGTGCGGAGCACGCAGGGGTTTCCCCTAGTTGGTTAATAAAGTTATTGTACTAGGAATAATTAATCTATCTATTTCTAAACAATGTTTGTGGATTCAATGTTTGTATTAATCACTAGAACTTTATATTTTCAAAATAAGGTTTAAAGATTATTAATACACAAATTATCATTTAGAAAATTAATTATTAATTCAAGTAAATACCAGTTGAATTTCACAAACAAAAAGATGAAATTCAATCATCTTGATTAAAGAAGGTCTTTAATCAATTTAAACATTAGTTTCTTTAGTTAATATTTATTTTAAGATGAATATATTCGTGCACAACGCTATACAAACAGTAAAATAAAATAAATTGTTTAATCAATCTAGATAAAAAATATCGAAAATCGTTGGCATATGTATTGCTTTAAACAATAATTTAAAGAAGAGTATATTCAAAAAAGGCTGAGCATTGGTCGTTGTTTACAAATAATGTTGAATGCTTTCAAAATAATAAATGATTTCGAAGTTAGTTATTACTACTCTTCCTTAAATGCTCAAATACATTTTACAAATTATTAAATACAAAGTTTTTAAACTTCCAAGTGATGCTTTTATTCCGAAGTAGGCTACTAAATTTTCCTCTCATAATTTAATGAAATCTTGACAGGTTTGGTAGTTTAACAGAACACGCTTTGATTAGCACTCATTGTAACTACACTACGACTGTGATGTATGACCTACATACGCTATAGTCCGGTTTATTAACACGTTCACTGCTAAGTACGCAGATGTGAGCTTGACACTGAACACAGTAAGAAGCGGCCAACGCAAAGTGCATTGCATGCTTCGCACGCCAACCCCCGTATTGGGAGTATTTTAAATACACAGAGCATTGCGTGCTTCGCACGCCAATATTAAGCCATGTGCTATGGACGCACATGTGCGTCTGCTTTAGTCAACATGTTCAACGAGTCGAACGTTGTTTCTATTTATTTACTGAAAAACTCTGTCTTCTACAATTTATAATTATTTTTACATACACATTCTACCGGTTTGACGGCCTTTACCTAAACTGCCCAGGCTGTCTTAATCGAGGCTTTATGTTCACTCGTCATATTGCAATTCAGCACATTTCATTTGTACATGACTTTGCTGGAAGTTCTAACAAGGTCTTGTAGCTCAGATAACAAAGTTAGTATTATATAATATCATTTATTATTGCAAACCTGCCACGTTACATACCCTTATTAATTATTGTTTTATTTTAAATTTTTATTATTGAAAACCACAACATGTAATTACTTGAACAATATAATTTCAACCACCTAAATTTCTCGGTTTCTGCCAAGACTAGATAACATCAGGAATCGAGTCTAAAACCATTCTCCAAGAGTGAAACAGATGTAGACAAGAATTTATCTCTGATCGCCTCTGTTCTCACTTCATAAATCCCTAAAAAGCATAGTTGTGATTGAAGTGTAAACTCGAATATTTTTTTCCTTTCTGGGGAAATACTTTGCACAATCACTAAAACCTTGATGAAAGTGAACCTTAATTTCTATTTCGTTTAACAATTTCAGTGCCGTATTCAATTTCTATGTTCTTCCATCTCCTAATAAAATTAAAGTTAATACTTTGTTGAATTCTAAGAACAGATGAGTTTGCTTAAAGAACATGAAAGTAATTGAATAAGTTGAACACGTATTTACATTTTTTTTAATATCAGTTGTCGTTAAACAGTGTCTTCGCTAAACAGAATTAAATAACTTAAATTATTTGCAAGTTTGACACAACAATATGTTTTTGTATAAGCTATAGTTATTAGTAAAATGTTAATTTGTAAAGTTTAATTATTTATTTGCCTAGTAGAATAACATGCTTGCTACAAGGCCCCAGCAAAGCTGATGGCCGTTAAAAAACAAAACTATACTTTACAATCAACTTGAATAACACATAATATCTTACTAGCTTAATGGTTACTTATTCAATACGGATCATAGAAAAACCAACATCCCATATTTATAACTACAAATAGCCCGGACTTAGGTCTTTGATTGATATTAATCTTTATATCTAAAACTAAAACTATACTTGATCCTTCTTGCCACAAAACCGACTGATAATATTAATACTTAATCTATATAATAAAAATGAATCACTTGAGAACTGCTGGACTAATTTATCTATTTTTTGTTTTAAAATGTTCGTAATAGTTCGAACTAGGTTTTTATACAAAGAAAAATTTTAAAAGTTTCCCGAAAATGTTTCAAATTTGGAAAAACTAAACATCCTCTTTTGAATGGACTCAATAAAATAGCGCACAAAAACAGCTGTTCATATAAGAAGCTTAGCAACACATCATGTTTGTTTACACATTCATTACCATATAAACTTTAATCAACATTTATAATCAGTTTATTATTATTCAAAACCAACAGCTTTTTGGGTTAGATTGAAGAACTTAAACCAAACAAAAACCAAAATCAACTAAAAATGCTTAATATATTATTATTATTTTAATTTAATTCAAACATTGGTTGTTACATATTATATATATAACTATTTTGAATTAAAAACTGAATATAATATTAGGTTAGGCCTACAATGAACCAAAACACGTTTATTGGCAACTAATTGGGCTAATTTAGAATCAGGTTTTTTACAATTCTTCACAACTATCAGTTTCTTTAGATAAGGTAAAAGCAAACAAAATGTTTACTGTATTATATATAAAGGTTTACAAACTATAAATCTAAATTTGTGTAGTATATTCTTAAGTGACATAAAACCATTTTGCAATTCAATTACATAAGTCAATGTAATGGAATGGAATAACGACCCTTTAAATTAAATTAAGCAGTAGCGAAGCATTGGTGGGTCCACTAGTACTAAATAAAATAATATAATCTTAGTTATAGAAAATCTGTGATGTTACATTTAATGATATAAGATGTACTACACCTTGGTTTCTTGCCAAATTGACTAGAATCGAAACGACAATTTTTGATTGAGCTTAAACTAATGTTTTGTTTTTTTAGAATTACGATTTTGTTTTCGGCATTTTGGTATAACTTAAAAATATATATATAATCGCAACCTCTTAAATTTCTCGGTTTCTGCCAAGACTAGATAACATCAGGAATCGAGTCTAAAGCCATTCTCCAAGAATGAAACAAATGTAGACAAGTATTTATCTCTGACCGCCTCTGTTCTCACTTCATAAATCCTTAAAAAGCACAGATGTATTTGAAGGGTAAACTCGAATCTTTTTTTCCTTTCTGGTGCAATACTTTGTGCATTCACTAAAACTTTGATGTAAGTGAACCCTAACTTTAATTTCGTTTACAAATTCCAATGCCGTAGGCTATTTCTTTATTCTTCCATCTCATAATAAAATTAAAGCTAATACGTTGTTGAATTCTAACAACAGATGAGTTTGCTAAAGGAACATGAAAGTAATTGAATAAGATAAACAAGTATTTACATTTTGTTTTTAAAACAAAAAATATGTTTAGATATAATTGAACAGTGTCTTTGCTAAACAGAATTAAATAACTTAAATTATTTGCAAGTTTGACACAAAAATATATTTTTGTATTAGCTATAGTTATTAGTAAACTGTCAATCTGTGAAGTTGCATTTAATGATATAAGATGTAAGTTATATATTCATTAATACTGTGTTTTTAAACAATAATTAAAATCTGATTACCCGAAATTTTGGATAGTTTAAAATGTAACTAACTGTGCACTGCGCTTCTTATTTTTAATCTACTAAAATGCAACAATTATAGTTTATAATTATGTAAATAATAATTACAATTTATTTGTTACAGGTGTATAGTTATGTCAAAAAAAATTAAATATTAAAATATACCTTGATTTCTTGCCAATTGACTGGAATCAAAATGGCAATGTTTTGTATATTTAGAAATACGATTCTGTTAATGGCATTTTGGAATATATCTTTTTACAATAAAAAAAAATAATTTAGATATCAAATGTTTTCAACGATAATTAAATGAAAGAAAATATTCTTAGTTTATAGATTCTTACCATATAATAAAATACATTATACCAATATAAGACAAATATTTAATTTTGCTATACTATACAATTTATGTATATTTTGGTAAATGCCACGAACGTAGAACAAGTTGTTTTCATCCAATTGCATAATATTATTTCAAGTAGTTTTAGTCGAATAACCTACAAAACTCTGTTATTACTGGCCTCATTCTTTTTATATTGATTCCCCGTCTTCCTCTATTACGTTTTAAAAAAATGTCAAAATATATAACTTAATCTTTATATTTGACAAGTAAAGTCGTTCAAGATTCATTACTTACACATGCTTCGCCGCAATACGTCTCAGACAGGCAGTAAAATAGCGATGCTTATTTCTCTAATCGACATCCAAACTAACTAATGTTACATTTTATTAGTGAAGCAAGTCTGAAGTAATGCATTATTGCAAAACTGTCATTTTTAATAATTACAGCCGACTGCAATCTCACAGTTTTCACATGACTGCTTTCCATGATCATTACAGATAATAATTTACTCCTTTAATATGTACTTAAAATATTTATAAAACGATAAACCGAGTCGATAGAACTTTTAATAAAGTGTCTGCTTGGCTATGAAATGTTTCTGTCTCTCTGTGAGTACAATAATTGAATAGGGATTATTGCGTTTAATATTTTAGATGATTATTTTCTATATTAGTTTTTACACACAAACATACAAATATTATGGTACGTCATTGGCATATGTTAATGATAGTTGACCTAGAAAACTCAAATGTTACCTCTGTATTTCTAACACTCATTCTCATAAATCACTTGGCATAATGATAACATGTGGTAAAGCTGTTTTTTATAGTGTGTGGGTTGTACGTGAAGACCAGGATGAATATAATTGTGAAATATTGTAGCAATAAAATTTTAGAAGTACAAATGGTGTTTTTATTGTAGTGTAATATATACACATTAAGGTAGTTATAATTCTACATCAAAGAATTACTAAAACAAAAAAGATACATTTATTTATTGATTTAACTATTTTACATATTTGAAAGAATTAGGATCCATTTTTTTTGCAGAACGAATTGATAACTAACTTAATTCCATACTTGTTCACAGATACAACTGTAACTTGTAAAGTTAGCAACACATAAAAGTCTTAATTGGCTAATTATTTAAAGCGTAGATTAAAGTGAACCTAGTTTTATTTATTCCTCCAGAAAAAGTTAACCTTTTGTAACACAATGGATACTAGTGGCAGTATCTCTACCTTTTGCGCGACAACACTTTTATTATGGCAACTTAATGTATGAAGTACTAATTGGATGCTTTAAAAATTAATTCAAATTCTTTATTTTATAAACATGTTATACAAGAAGACCCAATCAAATTTTAACAAAGTTGGCATTGGAACCTATTTAGTAACGCATATGTCCATAAGAATTTCTATCAAACGGTTATTTGATTTTTAAAAACAAACATTATAAAAAAATTGCGTGTTAATACTTAAGATGAAATATAAAAAAAATTTGGTGAGATTTCGGTGCTAGAAAGGGAACCGATGGAGCAGAAGGGTTCATTTCGCACAATTTATTTATTGTGTTTTTGTGTCATTGAATCATTCATATGTTCAATGAAGCGAACATAAAATTGTGTTATATTAAGTTTTTTTTTTAAATGAGAGCAACGACAAGCATTAAATAACAAGTTATTGTTACATTTGAATAACTAGGACACTGATATCCTTATACCAGTTATTTTAATATGATGATTGTGTGGTTAAAACTCGAATAAGCATAATCCAGTCTGGAGGGATTGAACACAATTATTGACAGTCTATTAAACTTGGTTACTGGTATTATATCAATAAAAAGTTCATAAAATCACACATTGGCATCTTCCCTGCTAAATTTAGCACACTGTTCGACTAATAAATGTATACAAGGGCATGCATAAGTTTCACAAGGCCCTATTTTTTTCAAAATAGGTGCTAACAATCTTCCATACTGTGCTGCGTGTTTCTTTGACCGGCTTCCAGCAGCTATTAGGAATAACAGAATAGAATTAAAGAGAGGCATGCATTAGTTTTAATCAGAGTTCTAGTTCTATTCCCAGTTTTATTTATATTGATTCGTCATTATGTGTTAACATAGCAACATTTACATGGTTGCTGATAACATCACAGACTACTTTGAAAGTAAAGATCATGACGACTAGAAAACAAAGCATGTACAGAGCTAACTGTAGTAAAGCACTAATACTTACTAAATAAAATCTATTACCAAAAAGTGGAAATATAATTATATCAAATTTTCTTGAAAGATATGTAACCCTTCCACTGGTATTGGTGGAACTAATGCAACTAAATTCTTGGGTGTTGTAGTTCATCAGTGTTTCACATGGTACTCACGCGGTAGACTATATTTGCAAAATTTAACACTTATTTTTAAGCTGCGAAGGCTAATATACTATTCACCCCAGTGTTGAGGTCATAAAACATTAATAATAACAGTATTTTTCTGATCCTAAAAATGGAAATAAGAGCTATATATATGATCAATCCTATCGAAACATGCAGAAAGATATTTTAAAACAATAATTTACTTATCTTCCATAGGATTTATCTTTTAAAAAAGAGCTTATTTATTTTCTCTTCTACATGTTGCCCACTTTTCGATTAATAAATTTATAGCCATGTTACAAGGGCAAGTATAAGTTTCACAAGGCCCTAGTATTTTCAAAATAGGTGCTAACAATTTTCCGTTATGTGCTGCCCGTTTCTTAGACCAACTACCAGCAACTATTGACGGAATAGTTATATTTTGCTTCAGAGTTTCTAGTTTTACATGTCTTGGGAAAAAGTTTTATATAACAAATGAGTTCTACTATATTTTTATTTATTTAATCGTTTATACATAAATAAAGAAACTCGACTACATTAATTTATATAATACTAATTTAGAAAAATTACCAGTTTTGTATGTGTTTATTTTGATTTTTAATTTATGTACAACATATTCTTTTGATGTAGTCCCCTAAAATATTTAGATTTAATACCCTCTCGAAAAGATTCAAATAAAGTATTTTCTGTCAGGCGGCTGCTAGCATCCACCATATTTTATTTTTGTAAAATAATCTATTGAAACTGGTTGAGCGTAAATGATACTTTATTTTATAAATCTGTTATTAAAATATTCTCTAGAGCGTAAGATTCGGAGGTAAATGCATTAACATTAAATAACCTCTCAAATACGTTACTCATATTTATGTTCCCCAGTCCTGTAAACGTTACTATATAGTCCTTTAAGACAACTATTGTAATAGGGTTGAACAGTATTGTATAGCAAGAACAGAACTTATCGTCAAAAGAATGCATTATCCTTCAAAATACGTGAAAGGAAATAGACCGTGACAAAATGTTTATCCCGTAAAAACGAC
>JAGFPH010001565.1:138228-169345 GCA_018207615.1 Philaenus spumarius
TTAGTGTTAACATTCCAAACATTCAGCGGTCCTACCAAGACTGTTTCCGTACTATACCTTATATACATAAACCGAAATGTATTTTTTGGTTATTGGATAGTAATGAAATTGCTTTATATAAAATACATAATTATTGTAACATTTAATTAAAAAAATTATTATTTTTGGACGATTGTATGTAACATTTCAGAAACACCCAGTTAGGTATATTTATTTAAGTATGTGAAAAGGGAGAAAGAAATTAAGTTTATTAAGTTTATTGAGTAGTGTTAAAACCCTCTCAGGATGATGACCATGTTATCGAAATGTACATAAGGGTAACGTATTAATTAAACATAACTTCCAATTTAGTTGTTTAGTTATTGTTTTTGTTCCTTGTTTTGTGGTTCGGGGTTTTTATTCAAATCAGTGTGAAGTTTATTACATTCGATTGAATATAAGAGTAACCGTTGTCAAGGAGAACTCTGTTTAGCCTTTAATCGAATCTTTGTAATAGATATCAAACAATATAAAATAGTACAATACATTGTAGGCTACAATTCTCCATGAATTGTCTAAAGGATCGGGACTAATTTAATTGAGTCAGTCTCTTTACTAATGCATGGACTTTGTCGTAAACATAATTTTATTAGGATCAGTACCAATGCAATTTGAAGTAAGGGTTTATCTGGAAGTGTTGGAGGAAGTACGAATGCATTAGAGCTTTTTAATATATTTATAATTTAATTTTAAAACATTTTAAATTAAACAACCTTCTTTTACATGTTTTATGAGAAATTTGTGCAGCTATATATAGTCTGTGAAGGCATTAATATTATAAAATGTTTCCAGTGATAGAGAAAGGTTACTTAGTAGTTGCCTACCATCACTGGTATAACTTAAAGTTCATAAAACAATATTAATTAAAACATTTTTAACTATAATGTGTATATTTATTTTTGTATATCTCACACAATTTCAATTCACCAGTAACTTATTTTTACGTTTCTGATTTAAAAATGCAGCCCACTCGTTAAAGTTACTAATGAGTTCCAACGTTCTAGTGTTACTCATTAGGGGAGTTAGTTTTTGTCATGAGATCTCATCGGAGAGTTTAACACCGGAAGTGTAAATCATTCTCTGTAATGAGTTTAAGTAAAAAGTGTAAGGTAAGTCCGACTTTATAATATTTCGTTAGAAAACATTAACCATACCACTTATTAAAAAGTTTAAATAAAAAATAAAGAACAATTTATAAAAAAATTTACCTACTGTTTAGCCATATGTATTAGAGTCAAAAAGAGAAAACAAAAGTAATGAAAATCACTGTTTTAAGGCAACAATAACCTACAATAATTTATATTTCAAACTAATAACTACATTAATTGTTTACTTATTTTTATTGTACTAAACATATAATATATATAATGTAATTTTTCCTTTTTCATGAAAGGTATGATAAAACCAATGAAATGAAATGAAATGAAAAATGCTTTATTTTGCAACAAAAAATATAGTAACACAATATTCTGTACATTTGCATTCCAAAAGCATAGCTGATTAAGCTGTCTGCTTGGTTGGGTAGTAATTTTAAACACAAAAACACACTTTACATCAAAGAAACTTAACACATTACGAATTTGCTAATCCTAAAAATAACAAACAACTTTAGAAAACATGTATTCAAAAAACAAATCTGGACTACTAATATACACATTTATTAAATTACAAAACGGCAAAATATCTTCAAAATGTATTCCATTAACGATAATAATTAGAAATTAAATTCTTGAATTAAAGCCCATCTGTATTGCCATGCTTGTTGAGAAAATTTTGCAAGCCGCACCCAATCGTGCCCATTCAAATACTTTAAAACCTCTTCCTTACTTAGCTCATGCTTTTTAAACCACCTAAATCTGAAATCTTTTAAAATTGGACATTTTCCGATAAAATGGTATGTGTCCTCGAACTGATTTAAATTACAAAGAGAGCAATTATAATTTTGTTCCTTGACCCAAGGCTTATAATTTAAGTGAAGCAAATCTCCCCTACACTTAAAAATCCATCCAATTAATTTTGAACTAAATTCATCTCTAAAATAAGTTTTATCGCCAAGGTCAAAGTCTACCTCTCTGTATAAGGCATGGTATTGACTTACTCCAGCGGCTTGTATACATTTCTGCCTAGCATCGTCCCTTATCGCCTGCCATAAGGTCATCAGTTGTCCCCTCCATAGTCCCGAATCATCTGATAACGGCACAGAATGCCTATCAGCCAAATACTGCCACTCTCGAAACCAAAATAGTTTTTTTCTAATTATTTCTTTTGATAACATCTTAGGTAGACGGTTATCGGTCATGTCCAGCACTTTTATTACGTATTTAAAATGTAACTTAAAGGCAAAAATAAATAATTTTTCAAAATTTGTCTCCAAAAACAACATATAGTTTGGTGTGTTTTGTGGCAGAAACAGAGTCCGTTTGATAAAAAAACGTAACAGCTGTTCTACCGAATCATGTTCCCGATATCCCCACACTTGGGCTCCGTAACACATGATTGACCTGGCTACAGCTTTAAAACATTCCGATTTAGTTAATAGGGAAATACTTGCTTGTCCCAACAAATTTACCCAAGCATGATTGATGGCATTTTTAGACGCTGTCAGTTTCTCTTCAAAATGACATTGTAAAGACAACGCGGGGGTAAGAGTCATACCAAGATATTTATACTTGTTGACACATTCAATCCTTTCACCTTTATAAAACCAACGCTCATGATACGATAATTTCCCCCCATTTCGAAAGACCATAATTTTAGATTTGTCCAAATTTATTTTCAAATTCCATGTGTCACAATACTTTTCTAAATTATTTATCATATATTGCAAAACTACAGGAGAAGAGGCCAGCAACACAATGTCATCAGCATATAACAAAACCCTGATTTTCGTGTCACCGAACTGGCAACCTCCTCCTGGAACTTCATGCAGGTCATTCATAAATAAAGAGAATAAAAGGGGACTTAACAGACATCCCTGCCTTAAGCCCTTGCTTGTTTCAAAACAATCAGACACCCCTTCCCCACACCAAACCCCTGCTGCAGTACCATTATACAAATTTTGTAAAATCCTTACAATTTTTGTGGACACTCCCAGAGAATATAATTTATAAAACAATGACTTTCGATCTATCCTATCAAAGGCCGCAGAAAAATCAACAAAAAAACAATAAAGCTTTCCCTTGTTTAATGCAAGCCTTAGATTTATCATAGACATGAGATTGAATATATTGTCAACGGTGGAATAACCTTTCCTAAACCCCGCTTGGTACTCATTCAATATATCGTTTTCCCTAACCCATTTTTCTAACCTATTTAAAATTATACCCGTAAAAAGTTTAGCAATAGCATCAATAAAACAAATACCTCTATAGTTACTTACATCATTGACATCACCTTTTTTGTGTAATGGATATACAATGGACCTTTTAAAACTTATCGGCACTATACCATTATCCCAAATTAAATTAAACATTTTTAGAATAATTTCAATTAATTTGTCTGGGGCTTGTTTATAAAATTCATAAGGAATACGATCGAACCCTGGCGCTTTACTATCTTTTGAAGCTTTTAATACCTGTTTTATTTCACCCATATCGATCGTTTTATCTAGACAGTTAACTTTGAAAAAAGGTTCTGCAAACAAAACAGGCTGCATACTTATGACGGGATCAAGCAGCATTTTAAAGTGTCTAACCCAGTCTCCCACCTTAATATTGTTTCCCACATAATTCATTCCTTTTTTTAAATTTTTCGCGGCCTCCCAAAATTCCTTTGTATTCTTAACATTTTGTAGTTTTTTAATCAACTCTTGGTTAAACTGTTTCTTTTTCAAATCCCTTATTTTACTATAATCCTTGTTAGCTTCTAAATATAATTTTTTGACATAAATATTATTGTATCCCCTGTATAGATTTAATAATTTGAATACTTTAGTTCTAGCCTTATCACACTCTTTGTCAAACCATTGGTTTTTCCCCCTAAACGCGCTTTTCTTACCCCTATTTTGTTTACCCTGGTGCGCAGCCCCTCTCACAATGTCCGTTATATCGTCTAGCATTACCTGCACATTTTCGTTAGAACCTACTAAGTTTAATCTACTTTCTACCTTATTTTTATAAAACCTATCATCCGATACTGACCACATTAATTTAGGTAACATTGGGAAACTTTTTACTCCCTTTATATTATTATTTAATTGCGCATATATCTCAAGCGATAAAACCAATGTATAACGTTTTAATTAAATTTTTTGCAACAATACTTCACAAGTTTATACTACTTGTTCTGATTAAAACTCACTTAACTAAAATTACGAAGAACTCTAGAATTAGAATTACGATTATTTATATGGCATTTTAGTATATATTTTTCAAATAAAAAATAAAAAATAAAAGAAATTGGTAAACTATTTTAGTTACCAAATGTTTCCAACGATATTTAATTGAAAGAAAATATTCCTACTTTAAAGATTATTACCACATAATAATAATAAAATACATTATACCAATATAAGGCAAATATTTAATTTGTCTATACTATATAATTTATGTATATTTTGGTAAGTGCCACAAATGTAGAACAAGCTATTTTCATCCAGTTGCATAATATTATTCGAAGTAAAGTTTTAGTCGAATACCTACAAAACTCTGTTATTATTGGCCTCATTCTTTTTATATTGATTCTCCGCCTTCCGTTATTACGTTTTAAATAAACGTCAAAATATATATCTTAATCTTTGTATTTGACAAGTAAAGTCGTTCAAGATTCATTACTTAAACATGGTTCGCCGCAATATGTCTCAGACAAGCAGTAAAATAGCGATGCTTATTTCTCTAATCGACATCCAAACTAACTGATGTGACATTTTAATAGTGAAGCAAGTCTGAAGTAATGAATTATTGCAAAACTGTCATTTTTAATAATTACCGCCGACTGCAATCTCACAGTTTTCACACGACTGCTTTCCATGATCATGACAGATAATAATTTACTGTTTTAATATGTACTTATAATATTTATAAAAAGAACAACCGAGTTGATAGAACTCTTAATAAAGTGTCTGCTTGGTTATGAAATGTCTCTGTGAGTACAGTACTTGAATAGTGATTGTTGCGTTTAATATTTTAGATGATTATTTTCTATATTAGTTTTTACACACAAACATACAAACATTATGGTACGTCATTGACATACGTTACTGATAGTTGACCTAGAAAACTCAAATGTTACTTCTGTATTTTTAACACTCGTTCTCATAAATCACTTGGCATAATGATAACATGTGGTAAAGCTGTTTTTTATAGTGTATTGGTTGTACGTGAAGACCAGGTGGAATATGATTGTGAAATATTGTAGCAATACAACTTTAGAAGTACAAATGTACTTTTATTGTAGTGTAATACATACACATTAAGGTAGTTATAATTCTACATCAAAGAAATACTAAAACAAAAATGACACATTTATTTATTGATTTAACTGTTCTCCATATTTTAAAAGAATTAGGCTCCATTTTTTTGCAGAACGAATTGATAACGAACTTAATTCCATACTTGTTCACAGATAAAACTGTAACTTGTAATGTTTAGCAACACATCAATGTCTTATTTGGCTATTAATTTAAAGCTTAGATTAAAGTGAACCTAGTTTTACTTATACCTCCAGACAAAGTTAATCTTTTGTAACACAATGGATACTATTGGCAGTATCTCTAACTTCGCACAACAACACTTTTATTATGGCAGCCTAATTTCTGGTGTACTAATTGGATGTTTTAAGGAATAATTCAAATTTTTTATTTTATAAAAATGTTATATAAGAAGAGCCAATAATTTTTTAATAAGTTGGCATTGGAACTTAATTAGTAACGTATACGTTTATAAGACTTTCTATCAAGCGATTACTTGATTTAAAAATCATACATTATAGAAAATTCGCGTGATAATACTTAAAAATTTATATGTTAAAAAATCCGGCTGGATTTCGGTGCTAGGAAGGGAACCAATGGAGCAGAATTGTTCATCATTTTGTAATTTATTTATTGTGTTTTTGTGTCATATTGAATTTTTATAATTCATCATGCTCCCCGAAGTGAACATGAACTTGTGTTTTTTATTATATTTTTTTTATATTGAGAGCAATGACAAACATTAAGATAATTCGACCACGCAGCTGGACCGCTGACATGAGTTCAGCAAATTTCCAAAATTAAGTTTATAGGCCTATGTTTTAGGGTTTCAACCAACAATTTGGGAAATAGGTCTACTCACGAAGGCGTTGAACAGCTGTCCGTGTGTACGCAATATATTAGTAGAGTTTGCGCCTAGTGGCCTCGCGAGTTTGCACCACTTGGCTTCGAACCGGGTACTTGTGTGGCATTTTACATTTTGGTCGATTTTGGGTTAACCAAGCGAGCTATAAGGTCGCGTAAAAAAACAAAATGTGCAGAATAACATCCTACATTTATATTTTTGAAAAAACTATAAAAAATTTTATTCTCGTAGTAAAAATCTCAAAAAATAGTTACTTCCAGTCAAAAAACGTACTTCCGGTTGTTGGATTTTTTTGGCTAACGAACTCATGCAAGCGACATAGACAACAAACACGTGTACCAAATTTGAACCAAATCGGACCTTAAATGCGGCCGCTAGAGTGCGAACACATATATATATATATATATATATATATATATATATATATATAATTTTAATGACACTCCAAAACGTGTTCTGGGGACCATGATCGGTTCTCATTTGCTACTCCCGACCTTGGGTTTTACCATAAGGCCCACTGCAATAGCTCATTTTTCCTATGGAAATTCGCTAATAACAGATTATTGATTTGAATAACTGGTGCACTGGTATCGTTATACCAGTTATTTTAATTTGTTGATTCTGTTTTTAAAACGAGAATAAGCAAAATCCATTTTGGAGGGATTGAACGCAATTGTTGACAGTCTATAAAACTTAGTTCCTGTTACTGTATCAATAAAAAGTGTATAAAGAAAAAAATTGGCGTCTCCCAAAGATCTGTCCTATTCCCAGTTTTATTTGTCTTGATTCGTCATTATGTGTTAACATGGCAACATTTATTTGCTTGCTGATAATACCTCAGACTACTTTGAAAGTAAAGATCATGACGACTAGAAAACAAAGCATGTACAGAGCTACCTGTAATAAAGCACTTTAATACTTACAACTTAAAATCTACATACCAAAAACTGAAAATCTAATTATATCAACTTTTCTTGAAAGAAATGTAACCCTCCCACTTATATTGGTAATGATCTACTTAGTGAAACTAATGCAGCTAAATTCTTGGGTGTTGTAGTTCATCAGTGTATCACATTGTTCTCACGACGTATACTATATTTGAAAAATGTAACACCCACATTTAAAGCTGTGAAGACTAATGTATTATTCACCCCAGTGATGAGGTCATAAAACACTAGGGATAACAGAATGTCTACGTTCCCAAAGAAGGAAATAAGAGCTATGTTTGTATGATCAATTCTATTGAATCATGCAGAAAGATATTTGAACTGTAATAAACTTATCTTCCATAGGATGTATCTTTTAGAAAAGATCTTACTAATTTTCTCTTCTAAATGTGGCCCACTTTTATTTTTGGATTAATATGATGGAGCTATATGTATGATCAATCCTATAGAATCATGGAGAAAGATATTTTAAAACAATAATTTACGTATCTTCCATAGGATTTATCTTTTAAAATGAGCTTATTAATTTTCTCTGCTTAATGTTGCCCATTTTTCGATTAATAAATGTATAGCCTTGTTGCAAGGGCTAGCATAAGTTTTACAAGGCCCTAGTATTTCCAAAATAGGTGCTAACAAATTTTCCATTCTGTGCTGCTCGTTTTTTGACTGACTACAAGCAACTATTGACGGAGGGGTTATATTCTGCTTCAGAGTTTCTGGTTTTACGTGTCTTTTTTATATAAAAAAATAGTTCTATTATATTTGTATTTATTTAACCGTTTATAACCAATGTCATTTTATTGTTTATTATTCATTTGTTTATTATGTTTAATGTAACATTGCAACATTTCTTGTTAAGGTCTGTGAACAAATAAATAAGTAACACAAATAAATCAAAGTTTAAAGTTAAATAGAAAGAAACTCGACTACATTAATTTATATAATACTAAAGTATATCGTGAAAAAAATCAGTTTTTGATGTGGTTATGTTGATTTTAATTTATGTGAAATAGATACATTTGATTTAGTCCCCTAAAATATTTAGATTTAATACCCTCTCGAAAAGATTCGAAGAACGTATTTTGTTTGAGGCGGCACCTAGCATCCACAATATTTAATTTTTGTAAAATAATCTAACATATAAAACTGTTTTTGCATATTATTTTATAAAGCTCTTATTTCATACAGGCTCTGTAGCATAAGATTCGGAGGAAAAATCATTCACATTAAATAACTGTCAAATACATTAATCTTATTTATGTTCCCCAGTCCTGTAAACAGTACTATATAGTCCTTTAAGACAACTATTGTAAGAGGGTTGAACAGTATTGTATAGCAAGAATAGAACTTGTTTTCAAAAGAATGCATTATCCTTCAAAATATGTGAAAGGAAATAGACCGTGACAAAATGTTTATCCCGTAAAAACGACAATAAATGTCAACGCTAAACCTTGTCCAGTATTGTGTGTCGTCCACTCTGCAGTAAAAGTCTTTAGGTAACGTATTTTGTCTTCTGTTACCAAGCAAGATGTCAAGTAATGCAATTTCAGTGCAACATAAAATATCTCAATAAATAGATTTTAAATAAAGGAAAAATGTTAGAAAAGTACAAAATGTAAGAAAGACGGGAGAAATATTATCCTTGAACTTTTGTTAAGAGGATAGTTAGATGATCATTTACTTAAACAAAGCGTCATTATTGACAAGTATTTATGTCATTTGAATGAAACCTTTTCCAATAATCTTCCGAAAGTGTCTCTTAAAAATAACGAGCGATCACTTAATTAAAACTAGGACCAACATTTTAATAAGGACTTGGTAACGTATTACAATGAAACTCAATTTACAACGGGTTTTTTATTCACACAAAAGTGTTAAGGTTACCATTTTATCTACAAACCGTGAATAAAATATGTGTTTAAATAAAATTGTTCCTTCGTTGCTAGAAAACTCGGCCCCTTGAAAACTTTTCTTCGTAGTTGTCTTTCGGCAGCATTCTGCCTCCTTTGACAACGCAGATCTTCGCCAACATCATTACTTAAAATATACCAAACCTTCTTCTTGCTCTATTTAATTCAGGCACAAACTCAAGTAAGTTTGACTACAGTCTGCAGCACGGAACCTTTTCCAATAATCTTACGAAAGTGTCTCTTAAAAATAACGATCGATTACTTAATTGAAACTAACCACTTCACACTGTAAAGGACCAACATTTTTAAGGACTGGTACCGTATTACAATGAAACTCAATTTTCAACGGGTTTTTATTCACAGAAAAGTGTTTAGGTTACAATTCTATCTACAAACCAACATTAAAATTTGTGTTTACCTAAACTGTCTCCGTCGTTGCTAGAAAACTCTATAAGTTTTGGCATCCTCGAAACTTTGCTTCGTAGTTGTCTTTCGGCAGCATTCTCCTTCCTTTGACAACTATAGCCAAACTCAGATCTTCTTCAGCATCATTACTTCAAATCTACCAAACCTTCTTCTTGCTCTATTTAATTCAGGCCTAAACTCAAGTAAGTTTGACTATATTTTGTATTTGTTTCTTTTTATTTATATCAGTTTAAATAAAAATTAAGAACTAACTGTTATTGAGCTGGTATTGTGTATATGTTATAGGAAAACATTATTATCAGTTCTACAAATAATTATTACTAAAATATTTTCTGGCCATAAAGGTAAATGATCTTTTAAATACATTTTTGTATGCTTGGCAGTTTATATTTGTTGAGTATATCTTTGTTTTATCCAAAAACTATTATGTTCATCCCCTCTTATATAACTTATACAATTTTATAAATATACAAATGCATCAAAGGTGAAGAGTTTGGATAATCAAATAAACATGATTATACATCTGTATTTTAAGTATATGATGGAGGTTTTTCCCAATGTAAAGCAAAAACGCACTCACATAGTTACAAGAGCAAGTCTAGAATAAGCAAACTAGAATATCTTATACATTTATATCTAAAATTATTCGTTTACAAGATTACAATTATAATCCTTAGGAATGCTTTACTATTGTGTACTGACTTTAATAATGGTTAAATTGGTTTAATGATTAGTATTGGATTGAGATATTTCGCTTGAACACTTCTTGTTAACTTGCCAAACATTCAGTGGCTCTAACCTAGACTGCTTCCGTAATAAAGCTTTACTGAAAGACCCAGTTAGGTACATTTATTTACGAATGTGAAAATGGAGAAAGAAATTAAGTGTATTATATGCGATTGAATATAAGAGTAACTGTTGTCAAGTATAACTCTATTTATTCTTTAATCGAATCTTTGCAATAGACATCAAATAATACAATACATCGTAGACTACAATTCTCCATGAACTTGTCTAAAGGATCGTGACTAATTTAATTGAGTTAGTCCCTTTACTAATGCATGAACTTCGTAGCAAGCATAATCATATTACGATCAGATCCAATGTAAGGAAATAAGGATTTATTTGAAAATGTTGGAGGAAATACGAATGCATTTAGAGCTTTGTAATATATTTATAATTTCAATTTAATTCCTTTCAAAATAAACAACATTTTTTACACGCTTCATGAGGAATTTATGAAATAATATATAATTTGCATTAAATATGAAACTCTTAATATTATTTATTTCTTCCAGTGATAGAGAAACTTAGTAGTTGCTTAACTGCTGGCATAACTTAAATTGGACAAAACAAAAACAAAATTAATTAAAATTTTCTAACTTTAATGTGTATATTTATTTGTATTTTTTATTATATCTCACACAATTTCAATTCACCAGTAACTTACTTTTACGTTTTTGATTTAAAAATTCAGCCCACTCGGTAAAGTTACTAATGAGTTCCAACGTTCTAGTGTTACTCATTAGGGGAGTTAGTTCTTGTCATGAGATCTCATCGGAGAGTTTAACACCGGAAGTGTAAATCATTCTCTGTAATGAGTTAAAGTTAAAAGTTGAGTGATTTTTTAAGTAAAAAGTGTAAGGTTCGTATAATTTTATAATGTTCCGTTAGAAAACATGAAGAAAACACTTATTAATAAGTTTAAATATGAACAATTTATAGAAATATTTAACTACTGTTTACTAATATGTAATAAAAACAGAGAAAACAAAAGTACCGAACAGGCTGTTACAAGGCCGCAATTAGCCTGCAACAATTTATATTTCAAACAACTATGTATTATTTGTTCACATATTTTTATGGTATAGAACATACTATAATATGTAATGTTTTATTTGAATAAATTTTATAATACAAAATATGTATACTTTTTAGTTAAAATTTCTTGCAACAATATTTTACAAGTTTATACTACACATAGTGGTGTTAAAATTCCGTAAACTGCTAAAACACATAACTTTTTTTTATATTATCGCTTGTATTTTTTCAGTAACAGATGTAACCATTGGGTAATTTATCATTAAATTATTACAGAAATGTTGTTATCAGCTTGTAGTTAAATTTTTTATTCAGTAAAAAAGATTAGTTATTTTATATATCTAGAAAATAAAGATAATAATAAATAAATATATTTTACAACAATTTCTCTAATCTTTTTATCTTTAAATAACTGGAAATGATATATAACTGTCAGAAATAAGACAATTTATTTCGGTCGATAAATGTAAAACAATTTCTTTCAGTTAAACAAAAATAACCTTTCTAAATATGTTTCCAAAATATGATCTCACAAAAATAAAACTTGTTTAAAAGGTTTACTAACTACAAATTTATTTAACAAACTTTGCTAAGAAGAAAACAAAATTGAATGTTTCTTTGGCGTATTCTGTTATTTTCCACCTAACAGTGGTTTATAACTCTAGACTGAAACGCAGGTTTGCCTTTATCACTAAGTGCTCCACAAACAAGATACTTCCCTTCTGATGTAGTAGAATCATATTGACACAGATCAGATTTAATCAGATACACTAAAGAAAATGCTAGGTATTTGTTCTTAGCATGTAAACCTAAAATACGTTTTACTTTTTCACTATACTATAGTATAGAGAAAGTGTAGTGATCGCAAAAAAAAAAAACCGTTGAAACATCCGTTTTATGACCCCATGAGTCCACGAAAATGTTTTTTTTTTACAAAATGTCTGTCTGTTCGTATGTCTGTATGTATGTATACAAAGCTAGAGAGAAAACTATTCGATCGATTTCGAACAAATTTGCACCAAACATGTAAATTATGCCTGTAGGCCTATAGATGCTTGGAAAAGGATTTTGAATAATTTTGAAAAACAACCCCCTTTTTAGCCAAATTACCACCACAAAATCAGTTATTTTTTTAGTAAAAAAACTACTCTTACGATTTTGATAAAATTTATCTTATTTGTTGCCCTTAATGTATAATACCATAAACAAAAAACCGCATCTTTCTAAGATTCTCTTTTAGCTACTAAAAATAATAAAGTTAATAGTAATAATAAGATTTTTGGGGTTTTTTGGCCAAAACGAGGGTTGTTTAAAAATATTCAAAACCTTTTTTCGTGCATCTATAAATAATAATAATAATAATATTTATTAGTTACTCACCTACTTTAATGTATCCCCTCTAGTTTAATACAATTATGAAGTCAGTGAATCTGTTTAATAATTTAAATCAATATGTTTGTGATAAAGCATGTGCCAGTTTCTGGTACCGTTTATTTGCTTATATATGAGTTTTTAAACATAATATACCTTATCTGTAATATATAAATACTAGGGAAGACCCCTGCGTGCTCCGCACGCCAATCCCCGGTGCGACCTTCTAAAAACATATGTTATGTTTTATTTATAATAAAAGTGTAGGATTAATAATAACCTCAAAACTAAGATGGTAAATAATGTTAAATGTTCAAATCAAATTATTTCTTATATTTTATAACAGCAGTAATAATAAAGGTTAAAAGAACCAGTAAGGCTCAGGTCTACACTTAATCAAAAACCTAACAAAAAAGTTATAAATAATAACCTCAAAACTAAGATGGTAAATAATCTTAAATGTTCAAAACAAATTTAGTTCGTAAATTTTATAATTTGAATAAATAATTCATTTCCTCCCTTATAAAAATCAATATTTACTTCCACAAAGCAGCTGTATTAGTTAGTTTCTTATTATAAACAGCTGTTTTGTATTAAAATGTTTTTATAACCTTCTGAATACAGTAATCATCGTTATTTACATCCACGAAATCAGCTGGATTAGTTTGTTTCTTATTATAAACAGCTGTTTTGTATAGAAATGGTTTTTAAATATTTTCCATGTTAATCTTATGGGGAAAACCCGACCTTTGAGATTAGATAAGAATTTAAGGATAAGAATTTTTGACATCTAAAACCTTATTGCAAAACTACGAAATGAGACGAATTTTTTGAAACCTCAAACATTAAAATTGGTCCAGAAATAAGGGAGGAGTTTTGTTTACAAAAAACGGCTTCACGTATTATATATAAAGATATTATAAACTAATATTAGTTACATTATGTGAATATACGTAGAATAATTTACTCACATAAAATGTAACCCGTTGTTGTGTTTACGAGCAAGATATAACCCTTTATAGTAGTTTATTTATTTGTTTTACGAAATATTACAGTTTCAAATGTTATATCCTCCTATGAATAAAAACGAATGTTAAGAAGATTTTGGACTTCTTTGCTTCATAGAGTTATGTATAATTTAAAGTTTTATCATACCCAAGTCGTCCCGTAATAAATTATCTTATATTAAATTCAAATTTCTAACCTTGAGAATATCCCTATGTTAAGTATAACCACATTGTTAGAAGGGATTATTTAACACCCGCCGTAAGACGTGTGTAAGCCTCTAGTTATAGACGTTCGTTAAGCTCTTACTGTGGTTTTCTGGTGAGCCTTTGTTTATTTGTTGTTAAGAATAAGGTACACTCATACATTAACACGTTCACTGCTACGCAAATTTCGTATTTCCTATGCTAGGAGCTGACCTTTTATTTTTTATATTTATAGCCTA
The DNA here is from genome assembly GCA_018207615.1 of Philaenus spumarius. Taxonomy (NCBI): domain Eukaryota; kingdom Metazoa; phylum Arthropoda; class Insecta; order Hemiptera; family Aphrophoridae; genus Philaenus; species Philaenus spumarius. The sequence continues at coordinate 152,465 of JAGFPH010001565.1, forward strand.
AAGGAGTAGAAATTACTTCATTTTTTTTATTTTTGAACCTTTCTACGTAGTAATCACTAATATTTTAAAGCGGAAGCACATGTGGAGTGCGGGAAGCGATCCGAGAGTTTCTCGTGCGAAGCACGCAATGAACTGTGTATTGAAAATTCTCTCAATACGGGGGTTGGCGTGCGAAGCGCGCAATCCACTCTGCGTCGGCGCTTCTCATAGTGTTCAGTGTCAAGCTTACATGTGCGTCCTTAGCAGTGGTAGTTACATTAAATAGTTTTTCATTGCAAATACTCTCCTCAATTTAAAATATTTTGTTTGAAAATAAATCGTTTAACAGTATCAATTATGTATTATAACATTATTTTGTTGATATAACATCTCATTCTTATATAATTTTCGAATTTAATTATAATAGTGTATAATGTAAGTCGTAATATATTTAAAAGACTATATTATTTCAAATACAAAACATTTGATAATTACGAAATACAACCTTAAATAATAATTCTTAAATCTAGGATTTTCAATTTACACGGCTAAAAACATATTTAACCACCCACGTAATTTGTTTATGGAATTTATATTTCTGGCTTTATGGATCTATAAATGTACTAAAATAACAAGAGTACAAATTTGAGTGTTGAAATAATTTAACTCGTAACTCTAGTTTAGTAATTTTAGAACAAAGTTCGTCTTGCATGGAACAATCATGCTCACTTACAACGTTATGATAATCTTCGCTGTCCAAGTACCTACTTTCAGAACTAAGAATAGTTTTATTTGTTTTTAGACCTTTGTAGTTTTATTAAGAACGGTTATCGTAGTGCGATGATTTAATTAGCGTCACTGGAGTAAAGTAACTCGGAAAACCTTCAATGGTGCCACCATTTTATGGTTTTAATTTACGAAAAAGTAATTGTTTTAATAATGAGTCTTTAAATGATTATTATGATTAATGAATGACATGTCAAGTTTCACAAATAGTAACTTTAGTTATTAATAAATTATTTATCAGATCATGATTATTATTAGAATCAATCAAAATGACTGACTTAACTAAAATGGCACTAAATAATTAAATAAAAATGTAGACTAAACAATACACTTTCCTCCTCAATGGTAAGTTGAGGTTAAATGAATAGGAATACACATGTTTTAACTTTGGTTTCCCTAAGTTTGTGTTAAGTAAAATGATGCGACGGGAAGAAACTCAACGGAACAACCTACAGTTTACTTATTTAGTAAGCTCAATCTATTTTTGTTCTTTTAACCACAAACACAAGACACCAGAGGAAACAGTAGACTATTCAAGTTGGTACAATTGTTATTTATAATGAAAAATAATTGTTATGTACCATGTGAGTGACTTAATAGTTAGTATATTAAACTCAATAATTGTAGCGTTGAAAACTCGTTACAGTGATGATGATACATTTTAATATTACGACAATATGGTATACATAATAAAGTGGGAATAATGGTGTGATTTATGTTAAGGAATATAACTATCATATTCACTGGATATCGTATAACGGACTAGTGTAGGCGAAGGAACTTCACTTGTTATAAAGAATTGAAATTTATTTTTTCTAAGTTTCTCAGCACAAACCGATGCTCTCTTGTACCACCGGTAGGACGCTCGCTTAGCCATGGCAACTACCAACATTATTGATTAGTTGCCAATCATAGAGCAAGTTGATAATGCAGAAATTGGTGTCCTTAGAGTAGGACGTTAAATAATATTTTTTTTATATTTTCAGGCTTTGCAAACTGCAACCTGTGTACAATCGGAAGTTCTTCCAAAGACAACAGCAAACGCATTAGAATACTGAACTAGTAGAAAATAAAATGAAGGTTATTTTAAAACAGAATTTAAAGACAAAATTGTATTGGGTCAAAATATATATATATTTTCTGTATTCTACATATAAAGAGGGAAACTAAATAATATTTTAATTTAACTAATTTGTTCATTGTTAAATATTTATTTAATATTTATTATATTTATATTTTATATTCATTTATTTTATATTTCAAGCCTCTGCATTATTATTCTAAATACATTTATTGTATTTATCTTTATAGTAAATAACTGATTACCTTTATAGGTCTGTTTAAAATAACCCTTTTTGAAAGTTATTTGGCTACAGAAGTTTAACCTTGCACAGAGCATCATCACTCCTTGAGTGATAAACTACTTGATCTAGATAAATAATTCAGTCAACTGAATGAGAACAAGGTGGTAGGACGAATCCGGACCCAAAACATGTATAATGTAGCAAACTAAGTTACTTTTATATTTGTAAACGTGTATTGTGTTTATATGTTTGTGTATTTATTGTGTGAAGTACTGTATTGTGTTCATGACAAGCGCGAAGCCTGATGATGTCTCTCTGCAGATGAAAAGGCTGTAGCTAAATAACATAAAGGTAAATACAATAAATATATTTCTTTTTGCACAAGGTATTTGCTTATTATATTGTAACAGATTTTTAGGAGTAATAATATATAGTGGGACAATTAATTAAAAATCGCCAATGATCCTTTAAAACCGAAATGTTCTTAAGTAAATAATTATTTAGTTAGTCATTTTATGTTTGTATCACAAAACACAAATAAAATATCTCTTAACTCTTTGTATAAAAAAATATAGAGATACAAATAGCACATACTTAATTGTTTTTTGTTTTTTTATTATTAGAAACATAAAGTTAAAACCAAAATATAATTTAACAAATCATATGAATGTGCGGGATTTAATTATTGTTTATATTATTTGGATACCTAAACATGTAATGTTTCTGTAATATTGTAAAATATCACTACCTGTATTTTAGTAATTTGTTTGCTTCAAAACAATACTGGTTATGAATATAATAAGTTCATTCCTTGTAGAAATGTGATGAATTCTGTGTACATATGAACTAATGTATATTTTATGTTGCACTGGGTTTCTGTAAATCTTGTTAAACCATAAAATGTTAAGCTTAACTTGTTAATTATATTAAATTCTACAGAAATAAAGTAGGATAGAAATTATTTAACGAGCGTAGAATTTATTCCTATCGGGTATTTTAAATTCTTGTCGAAGTTGAAAAACACATTTTATTTAAACTAAATATCATAAAAGAAATTATTTAAAGAAATAAGAGGTTAATTAAAATATTATTCGTCTTACAACTTTCGGGATATATATAATATACTGTATAATTAAATCGTTTGAAATACAAGTTTACAGTTAAATAACAATTACTTTTTGTATTAAATTATTATTAATTCATATGAAATTAATTAATTAAAATCTATGCATACATATTTTAAAAGCTATTCCTTTTAATCTATTTATACGCCTACTTACGATATAATTTATTCGACAGATAGACGAAATAGACTCTTGGTTTACTGTTAGAACTTCATACAGGTGTGTTTACTTTTTACTTATATTAACTTTTTTTGTTTGTTTGCCTTACTAGACTGGGTATAAATATTTCATAAATACCTGTGTATCACTTTTTTGTGCTGCTCACAGTCCTGCTTAATGTCTCTGTAATTTAACGAGACAACGATCGTTTCGCCTTTCGATCAGGCATTTTCAAGTCACTTTAAAATTCATAAACAATAATTGGCATTCCATTAATGAATTTTAAAGTGACTTGAAAATGCCTGATCGAAAGGCGAAACGATCGATGTCTCGTTAAATTATAGAGACATTAAGCAGGACTGTGAGCAGCACAAATAAGTGATACACAGGAATTTATTAAATACTTTTTACTGTTTACAATTCATCATAACCCATTTCTACCAAGCATGTTGTTCAAATCGTTTACAGGGAATATGTATATATTTGTAAAATATTGTATTTTAAACGTATATTACTTATTTAATTTATTTCAATTGAATTGCATCTGGACTTTCTGTTTTTTTATAACTGGCATTTACAATTTTGATACTATATACAATCGTAACAATATGTTTGGTAACTTAGAAATGTGCTATGATAACTGTTACTTTTTTTAATGGTTTTGGATTTGACATAAAGTTCGTTATTTTTATTTGGGACATTTTTTGTTAACTTACTGATTAGTCAACATATTCTACAACGTGAATAGTTAAATTTTAAACTTTATTAAACAACAGTTAGCACAGAAAATCAATTCCCTACAATGTCACAAACGTAAAATTTGTGAAATTATAATCGTCTAAAACGCACGAACTAGTGAACTTATAAAACAATAAATAACCCCAGAAATAATTGAATTCTATTGTTACTAAAACCACTAAAAATGTGAGAAATTATTGTTAACCACCATGTTTGAAATTGGGAGTAAATATACAAAAAGTGATGTAATAATTATACGGTCATTAATGCACACGAGGCTTCAAGACCTTGTTTAATTTATTCTGTAACACATATTTGTTCAGCCATATATTATGTAAATTCATATTCAGCCGTTCTTCTTCTGAAATCATTTAGCAGAAAATAGATGGATTATATCAACTACATATTTATTGTAGGATGAAATCGCTTATCTATTGCAGTTTCCTCCTTTAAGTGTAGGATAACATCAGGAATCGAGTATAAAGCCATCGTATGAGAATGAAACAATTGTGAGACAATTTAGTCTCTTTGAACACTTCCACCTACACTGTAGTACTTTCCTTAGATAATTTCTATTTTATATACGTTTCCACATACACCTAAAAAATAGACGTAATTGAAGAGTGTAACTTATATTTTTTGTCTTTCTGAAAACGTATGCACTTCACCTAAATATTAAAGCTTAACGCTTGTAAATATAACTATTAAATATTAAATGTGAATTATTTAATTATTAGGTTTTCATTTTTACATTGATATTTCTAAAAAGAATAATACAATTATTACAGCTTTATCCATTTAAAAAAATTAAAATGTTTGTAATTTTTAAAAGTTTTGTTTTTATTTGAAAATAGATTCTAAACCTTTTACTTTAAATTAATTAATAAAATATTCGTTTACATATTCTGTATATTAGGGAACATACTCATTAACTAACAGTTTGTATCCCTCTTGTCGGAATCATCTAAGATGTAAGAAGAGAAGGAGAAACAAAATCTTTCTAATGAGCTCGTTAGAACGACACTCTGTGTAAATGAATAACAACTTTGTTAAAAGGAAAGTTTAACAGTCTTGTTGAAATTCTTGTTAAGTAGTATTTTTTCTTTAAATTTGTTATAATTGTATCGCTTGAAATGTATTAATACAATTTCAAAGAACAAGCTATCTTCACAAAATGTTTTTTCTTTTCTCAAGGCAAACCAATCACTCCTAGTAAATACAAACAAAATATGTGTATTAGCTTTAAATAGTTATGCTAAAAGAACACGTTTATAGCAAAACGACGAAGGAAATACACTATTCTTACAGAAACATAATCAAACAACAATATTGGGCGATGTTCAGTGTTGATATTTATGTCGTTCTTGTAGGATAAACATTTCACTCGGTCTTAGCTCTTTTCGCCTATTTTGAAATATATGGAAATCTTCCTCTAAAGGTTTGCCTCCTACATTGTTCTCTATATTTATGAGGCGTGGTGTAGTCGAATAACGTTTCAACTAGCTTCCATGTTCAACTAAATTTAGCTTCAGGCTTCAGATTTTGAGCAATACACTATTCCTTTTAGACTAACTGGCATTCAATAAACACAAATGAGTGTACTAGATATTATATCCATATTGTAAAAAAGTAAAACTATAAATCCAAATTACTGTGGATCGAAAACTATTTGGGGTACAGTATTGATTAAAATTTTGAATATTCAGTTGACACTACGTTGAATGGCACTACACCATTACAGAATATCACCTACGAGGAGAAGTACTGTAAAAACGCCATATTCTTATATATGTAAAGAATGTAAAACAATTTTTTTTAAAATTAGTGTCGAACCTCGAACACTTTTGGAGGCACAGTAATGATTCAAATATGAAAATATCCATATTATTGTCTGGTTCCCTACACCATTACACTTAGTTAACTGGGGTAGGTAGTACTACAGAATATCTCAGATGTATTTTAGAATATATATATATAGCTAAGATTTAAATATGCGTATATTCTATTCCAGACACTACGTGGAATGGACATTATAAACATGACCAAATATTATCCGTAATAGGGTGTACCATAATGTGCCCATTTTCTCACAAACCAACGTTAAATTGCCTGACTTAGAAAACTATTTGAGATATAGAAATAATTAAAAGTATTATGAGAGAATTCTGTTTTCATCACGTTGAGTTGGTACTTTACCATAAAATCTCAATTTTCTTCTGGAAAAACAACGTTAAATATAAAACTGTTGAATTTCGAAACTATTTTAGTTTCATAAATGATTTAAGCATGATAATATTCTGTCCCCGACATAAAGTCAAAGTGGTCATACTAAAATTTAAAAAGTACTACCCAGGAGAGGTTGCATTTTAAATACAAAATGTCTTTAACTCGGAAAATATATGAGTTGAAGCAATGATTAAAATATGCAAATATCATATTTTTGTTTCAACTTCAACACGCCAGGTTAGGAGGCAGTACTAAAACCCCATTTTATCATAACAAAACGAATGTTAAATTTAAAAAAGTCAATTAAAACTGAGAACCTATTCGAGATATAATAACGATTATAAGTCCTCAAAACCCTGAAGATTGGGGTTTATATACAGTAAAGTCCCACTAATCCGAAAATTCTGTTATTTAGAGGAAAAAATCATTAAAAATTAAGTTTGTAAGTTCAGAAAAGTGATCTTAAAAGACAATCGGACCAAAAGAAACGATGCTTTAGAATTTATCCAACGTTATTGTTGTTGCAAAATTTTATTCAATACAGCTGAAAAATACAAAGAAGCGTAACTAAAAATAATAAAAAGTTAAGCATGGTCGACCAGTTACTTGTCAAAATAATGTAAAATGTCAAAGAAGGTGGTAGGATCCCAGCACATGTCTTCTCAAGGGCATATGGGGCAAATAGTGTGTCGTAGATAAAGGAAACTAAACAAACACTGTCCATTTTTTATTTTATTTTAGAAGGGTCTATTTAGGCCTAATATCTTCAGATCTTTCTGCCTTCAGTTATACAAAAGTTTGTCGCAGATGAAGAAAATAATCAAACACTGATAATTTTTTGTTTTGTTGTGTATCATCGAGTTCTCGATAGGTCTTTCTACATTTAATGTATGTCTTTCATAGGTTAGATACTAAATTCAAGCCAAATGTAACCAAAAAAGACCTTTAATTTGAATACAGAGTGAAATAACACAGGGACAGGACAACATCCTCTTTCGAGTACATACTGCTCGCATTACAATGGACTGTTTTTATGTAGTAATTGTCCTTTTTTACATTATTTAGATGATTTTGGTTAATCCGAAAATTGTATAAACCTATCAGTGTTCGGTCCCAATTAGTTCGAATTGTTGGGACTCTACTGTAATTAGTTGTAATGAGTTATAGCACTAAAACACCCACAAACATTTATTTTATGAGGTCGATATTGGAGTACAAAAATAACTACGTCATGTTAGAACTATAAATATATTCACAAATGACTGGGTACATCAGTTTTAAACTGCAACATAGTCCGACATTTAAAAGAAGTGCTATTACAATCTCAGCGGTGTTAACATATATAACCTAAAGGTCTAACTGAAATCAATGTTCTTCGTAAATAAATTAACTTCATACGATTTATTGACGTCATTGGATTTGATTTTGTCGAAACTCAAAACATTAGTTATTTAAATTAAATGTAGAAGCTCTTTAAACTGCAGACAAATTATTCATTGTTTCTAAAAGGAATTCGTTTTAGCCTAGAGAAAGGCAAAGAATAGTTAACTTTTCTGAGAGATACATAGTTACCAATTCCCCTACTTCGATATTTGGTGCTTTTTCCAAATATTAATCGCTTAAAAGAGATAAATTAAACATATTTCAAAATATGAAACTAAATCATGTGCAGGAGTTTCTATAACTTTGTTTAATTTACTATACATTTTATAGTTTATATTACCTAAAATATATGAAGTAAATATTTATTATTTTTATCTCAATTGTGATAGTAGAGAGAGTGCGAAGATAGGTGTGTGAAGCACGCAGAGGTATCTCTTAGTGTAAGATAAAATATATAAATATATAATGAAACATTTTTGGATAACTATGTGCATCTTTTTATGGAGTATTTGAGGCCGTAAAGAGGGGGTGTCATAAAAGGTTATACATATTTAATGATTGAATACGTCCTCATTTTGTGATAAAAGAAAACGAGGCGTAGAGTACCAAATGATAAACCAACGTAAATAGCTGGATTTGAAGATAAGACACCTACATTAAAACAATGAATTAAGTTTGTCTGCCTAAAGTATTTTAAGAAATTAAGAAAAATCCCTCCCAAAAAACGCTTTGACAAAATTTCATTGCGTAGTATACACAGAAATTTATTTAGCTTGAAATAGTATTAGATTTTTTCTATTACATATGATATAATATTTACCTCAACGCAAGTACTGAAGTACCATTCACTTTGTGTATTATATTGTAGTAATAGTTCACAACTAATTAGGTTCGTACTAATTAGGTGAATTTAAGTGTAATTATTTTTCCTGGTCTTAGGTATTTAAACTTAACTTATTTGAATTGTGAATATTTTCAAACAATTTTTTCTACTAGGTACTTAAGGGTCGGCTCTAGTAAAACAGAAAGCAACCTGCGACTCCCTATAGCTTCGGTAGGTTACGCGGACATTGCTCATCCTAAATCCATCTAAAACCCGCAATCATTCAAATAGCGTTTTTAAAAACATACCAAACTCTTGGGGACGAAATTCTTCATGCGAATGGCTTGGTAGTTTTTCGCTATAATTAATAGTGACAATATAAAAAATTATTAAAAATTAATGTTTTAAATTGTTAATAAATATTAAACAAATCATTTTTCTTAGTTTACAAAAAGCCATTTGCATGCATATTGACCATAGCTTTAAAATGGCAAATCGTTTTTAATTTTCCGATCAAAAATAAAGGGAAAATTTGGATTTTAATTTAACATTGGTGTTATGGAGTGTCAGCCAACATGGCCGACAGCTAAAGCCGACCCTTACACTGCTCAATTTGAATTTTATTACAATTCATACAAATTTGATTGTACGTCAAAGCTTTTTTTTTTAAATTTACTTAATTTTAAAAAGTTTTAAGACATTATATTTTTTACAAAAATCAGTTAAAATTTTAGTTTAATAATTGTTTAGGTTTTTTAAGCTCTTCATTTTAAAATTAGTTTAAGTAATGCTGATTACAACTTGCTGAAACAATGACTATGTATTTCACAGAATGAAAGTAAATAGAGGTTGAAGCTTTGAAGTGAATGAGCTTTGTTAGTGACTTTTCTATTAGGATTGATCTACAGAGATCGAACTATTACTTCAAACATTGAACTAAAATACTATTTAACACTTAGTTGTATTCCACAGAAGATTTAAAACATTTCTGGTCTAGTAAACAAAAAAATACTCCAACTTTGGAATTCTTGGTTGTCTGTTTGTTTTTCTTTGGCAAGATTAACCTCTTTAAATTTTAGATTTTGTGAACTAAATATTGTTTGCAAAACCAATTCAAATAATAAGTAGAAGCGAAGGATTTGAAATGGAATAAAATCAAAAGTAAAATAGAGCTATATTATTTAAGCTACATATTGTAGATACCATCTCTAAAATCAACAGTTTACACCTGGTAACACTTTATACCTGAACTTTAGAGTAACGTTTATTTTATGAATAGTCGCATTGTTAGCTCAGATTAACTGTCGCCGTAATACATGAACCATCTGTAAGCTCTCACGACGATGTGGTTTGTTGACGAACCTGTCAATGATTGGCTATTGCCACTGGGATATACTACAAGGACATAACTTGTAAGACAAAGTACAAAATAAAATATTTTTTTTTAAAGAAAATAATAAATGTTTGCGTTTGCCTTACTGGACTGGAATATTATATATACTATATAAATACCTTTTTCGGCGTTTCTGCTCGCCGAATCTGATTTTGTATCGTGACGTGAACATTGACCGGTGTACACGTGTACAGCTCACTTAATAAATGAATGTAACTGTACTATTTGTGTTGTTTGTGCGTGTGTTTTTTAAATATGTTAGTGTTTTTTAAGTGTTTTTAAATGTTTTTACGTTTTTTGACGAGCATTGTGTATATGCCATACAAAATCAGATTTGATAATGCCTGAACAATAGGCGAAACGCGTCATCTGTAAACGTGACAAAAAAAAGGACTGCGAGCAGAAACGCCAAAAAAGGTATTTATATAGTATATAAAATAATAAATGCTGAAAATATTTATTACTTTTATTGTATCATTTGTAGATATAGTTCCATGTGTTTTATAAATACCAATAATTCTATGACAACAACCTAAATACTGTATTCCTAAAGTCTAGAGTACCCATCTTGTATAGTTTCAATGTTATGTACTCATTAGGAAAGTGTTTAATTGTACTAGTATGCATCTGTAAACAAACTAGAGAGTCAGAATTGTACATTTTGGATTTAGTGAATTTAACACCGTTTCAGTTCTTAGAACAAAATGGAATTTGTACCTCCATCTAGTAGTAACCCGTTACTATAACATGTTTCGTGATGGTTTAAATGTTTTAAGAATAGTTATTTTAATTGGTTGACATTATTGTCGTCTCTACAGTGCGTTCACCTGGCAAACTTTCAATGGCCTGACTCGACTGTTGCCGTTTTATGACTTTTAATGTCTATTTATAAACATAACGCACGTTTTAAAAGGTACAAAAATAAACACCTACAAACAACAGAAATTGATAAAAGACTAATTATTAGGACAAATATGATATTATTTGTGTTATTCTTTTTAATAATAAGGACATCTAACGTTTCATTTAAATTTAATTATTTTGTTATTTTTCAGTCCCTGCTTAATTTGTTTCTGTATTAAATGATGGGTAACAGAATCTGTGAAAAGTTTGTAATGTTTGGTTACGATTTAAAATCAAGCGTTATTTCTTAAATCTTTAAAATTTACAATTCAACCGTAAAGAGAGATCAATGATATAAAGGTTTAGTTATTGTAATGAAAGAAATCCAATTAATTATTACTAGTTGAGAATATTTATTTCGTATTATCTATAGTGTGAATCAAAAATATGGATACACCCTATTAAATTTTAAATGTATAAAGATAGAAAAATGAAACTCAAGACACCTTTCTAGAAAATAAAATTGAATTTTTTAGTCACTACTACAACTGTGCCCACTTCACCAAAATGGGATTATTGGGAGGCAGTTCCAAATTTTTAAATGGAAAGACCCATTAAGTTACACCTCATTTTAAAGGTATTGATTAAAGAAGAAGAACGGTTTAATTTTTCTAACTTTATCCATTTAAAATTTAACAAGGTGTATCTATACTTTTGACTCAGTCTGTATATAGGTTATATATTAATACCGTACTTTATGTATTTTACTATTGTTTGGTTTTACTAAACTCACGCTAATAGTAAAAGTTTAAGCTAAATATAAAGGTTATTCGTTCAACAATTCATTTCAACATAGTATAGAAAAAAGGTTATGTAAACTATCGTACAATTACCTTCTGTCCTCTACTAAACTTATTTCAGCTTTCTATTCTGACATAAGCTGTTCTAATATCAGCTGTATAAAATCTTTGATGAAGAACTAATAGTAGTAGGTAATGATAGTTTGTGTGAATCATCTCCTTCCAGATCTTATTTTTGAGAATTTTTTGATTTAATAGAACTTATCTCTAAACAGGCACAAACATTTTGAAATGTGTAATTGAATCTTTCTTTTTTGTATAGGACACCAATATCGTCTACTGTTTCTTAATATGCTGTTAGAAGTGTTATTTAAGCCTTTATTGTCTAAACAAAATGTTATTTGTATTAAAAGAAGTAGATAATACTATTTCGTAAGGTTGAAATGAATATATCTGGACTTTTCTAATGAGCAAATTAAAACAACGCTAGAATTAAATAAAAAACGAACAAAATTTATTTAAGAATAAATAATTGTAGAATTGCGGGAATAACTTAAGGTTAGTAAAACATCCTGATTTGTATAAGATGCATAGTTTAGTAAATCAGTTTTAAAATCCAAATTCATCGTAAGTGTTAAGATTATCGTCAGTTACAAATAGTTATATTTTTCTTAGTCAAACTTGTCTTGTATCAACGCGCATTAAATTATAAGTACGACATTTGTACTTATGTTTACATACTAAAACTAAATTCCTGTTTCCAATTGCAACTGTGGAAAATGTAAGTTTATAATGAAATTGTAATTATAAATTTGTAGTTATTTGTTAATATAAAATAAACTCCCGACAATAATTTCCACAATTGATGTATTGTTATTTAATTATTGCTATTTATTTAATTTGCTCTGTACCATTGACATAACTATCTGAATTATTTAAATGAGATGTGTTTATATTTACCGTTAGATAAATGAACGAGCTTTGTTACTTTTATAAATACTGATCCATTAATTTAACAATATAGGTAATCAAAAACGTAGCCTATCCGTATTAGCCATATTTTTTTAAACTAAGTATAAACAAAATGTAAGTTTATCTTTATCTGTTTAAAGAGTTATTTACTTCCCAAGGTGATATTTCCTTGAAATTAAATGTTATGTTTACATTGGTGTCCTTGAGTAGAAACTTAAAACTTCAACCATTCATTCTTAGAAATTTGTAGTTTCTTTTTGATAAGGTCTTTGTCAGAAAATAGTGTTGTATAATACCTTTAATAAACTTGTGTGGAGAGAAATAATATATGGTTTCATAATCATATGGAGTAATTAATTTGATTAAATTAAAATACAAAGAACAAATTTTTCTAATGAGCTCATACTGACTTCGTGTGTAAATAGATAACAACTAATATTAGAGTTAATAACAAATCAAAGTGTAAAAGTTTTGTTGGAATTGTATCTATTTCTTTATAAAACATGTCACTGTCATTGTACCTCTAGAAATAAATTAACTATTAATAAGTTTGAACTTCTAGAATATTGCTTGAATGTCTAGAAATACAATAATCATTAATCGCGTGCTCAATAAAATGATACTGGATTATTAAACAAAAATATGTTTTTTGAACGTATTAGTTTAAAAAAAAAATTTTCTAAGAAAAAAAGGGAAAACATTGTGAGCAAAGGATAGAAGAAATATAACTCACTCCGCCGTGTTCTACAGAAGCACGACTATGCAACAATATTGGACGGGTTTTAGTGTTGACATTTACTGTCGTTTTTACGAGTTAAACATTTCGTCACGGTCTATTACCCTTTCCTCATATTTTGAGAACGTATTGTTTTCTTTTCTGAAGTACACAGTTTGATAACATTCGAGTTTTGATTCCGATAATAAAATATATTGCAATCTTGCTCTAGACGTTGACTTCTATGTTTATGATGGTTGACGTAATGAGATAAAGCGTCTTCTAGCTTGCTAGCTAGATTCGAGATTCTTCAAAACAATTATGCGAGTTCAAACCTAGTTTCTTTTTTTCGGGCACTTAGTAAATAGTGATAAACGAAGCCTGTCAAATCAAAGCTGCTGTGATCAGAACTTTTGATGAAGTGTCTATATAATGCCTTCCTAGTATTGTTTGCTTAGTTATGTAGTTAGTTTTACACTAACTTGATTGACACTAAGCATATAAAGTAGGTTTAGGCCACGCCCCTTTAGTTTTGTACTGGGAATAACACGTTGTTAGAACATTTAGTTAGACGGATTATTCTGATTCGTCCATCATAAATATGGCGACATTGTCGTTAAATAGCCTTTGAGAAGATAAACGTAGTGTTTGTGAAAATCTGCGAAAAAAATTGTACTATTTGTTTTATTAAAATTCAAATTATAAAAGAAATGTTTTTTTTACTTTCCTACTATACAATAGTGTTCGATGTTGAAATTTTTGTCGAAATATCCGTTTTGGGACCCCCTGAGTCCAACAAAGTGGTTTTTACAAAATGTCTGTATGTATTTATGTCTGTATGTATACAAATCTAAAGCGGAAACTATTCAATGGATTTCAAACAAATTTGCACCAGACATGTCAAGTAGGTCTGTATATATGCACGAAAAACGGTTTTGAAAAATTTTAAAAGCAACCCCCTTTTTGGCAAAAAAACCCCCAAAAAATCTGTTATTATTTTTTTATAAAAAAACGGCACTAACGATTTCATAAAATTTGGCTTATTTGTAGCCTTTAATGTACCCTACCATATGCAAAAGAAACACATCTTTCTAAAAATTCTGGTTTAGCTAATAATAATAACTGATTGGGAGTTTTTAGCCATAAAGGGTTTTTTTTTTTAAATTTTCAAAACCTTTTTTCATGCATCCATACAGGCCTAATTGAGGTTTTTGGTGCAAATTTGTTCGAAATCGATCGAATAGTTTTCTCTCTAGATAATAATAATAATAATATTTATTAGTTAATTTCCTACTTTAATAAAAAATCAAAGCTTCTACACCACCCTACAATTATGAAGTCACAGTGAATCTGTTTAATAATTTAAATATGGTTGTTTGAAAGTATGTGCCAATTCCTGGTACCGTTTATTTTAAGTTGAAATATACTTCTTAATGAGACACGATCCCTCTTAGTTCACAAAAAATACAATTGTTAAAGATCCAAATGATTTTGTTAGTCTTATACTCTAAACCATAAATTGAGGTCATTTTTGGAAGAATATCACATTGATGGAAAATATGTCTTGAGTAAAATCAGTCTAAAGTTTTTAGGGTTATATTGTTAACTGTGATTTTACAATTCTTCAACTCTTTCAGACTATTTAAAGTTATAATATTTATGTCATAAATATTGATTATCTTGATGACAATGTTTTAGAAGTTGGTTGCTAATATAGTTTATATTGTTGTATGTCGTGTGCCCTTTCCCAAATAATCGTGTCTAGACTACCAGGATTATACAAAAAACATCAGGTATTTTGCAAATACATCATGAAGAGTATTTATAATGTTGAACATTTCATAGAATACCATTTTACTGTATAAGACAAAAATACTCCATCAACCTCATAAACTTCAAATCAAACATCATATTTTTTCAACTTAAACACTTCACACAATGGTTTTTCGTTCATTTATCAATATGTCAATCCTGTCAGCATCTTCCTGTTTAATTTATTCAAACAAACATCTTGTGCTGATTTTTTTTTCATTAAACTCTGGAAAGGCGACAGTGACAGACTCAACTTGTCTGAGAATTTCAACATTTCTTTTAAGAAGATAACTAAATAGAACATATGAAGGAGTGTGTAGTGTTGTAAATAATCAATGCTCTCTTCTATATTGTACTTAATCGTAACATACTTCATGATTTTGAAATAGTGATTTGCTGAGGTCGGGTTTTCTTGGTAAAATAGTTTCCCAATCCTTTATGATAGATCAACCCATAACAACTTCAAAGTTATAAGGGTTTGTTCTGCACAGAGCGATAGCCTCCAACCAAGGCTTAGCGGAACAGATTACTTCTTTTTTCTTAATATCATACCATACAATATCAAAGTTTCTATCACACTGGAAAAAAATGTCCTCGAATGGGAAGCAACAGTATCATAGAAATATTATTGATTTTTTTAAACCATGTGTAGTATTTAAGGACTGTTTCATTTCGGTTCTGACCTCCTGCAGAATCAGCCATTAAACTACTGTTTTAACTTCAGGAACATTTTTAATACATTTCTGTAAGTATTTCAGTACACTAGACTACCGAGTTAGAGGTTTTACTTGCTTGTGACGCCATGAAACAATAAAAGTACGAGGAATCTTCGTTATGATCATGTATATTAAAACAGTGGAACCAAAATAGTATTTTCACATTGATACGAAGTGCTGCATATTTCTGGCCATAATCAAATTCTGACATAAGACCAGACGATTGGTTCTTTGTAATGTATTAATTTTTTAAAGGAATACGTTTTTCGTATATCCTCTGATGGAGCACAAACGCTGTTTAGAATGGGTTATTTAGGCCCCTATTTAACCTTTCTTTACCCTCACATACAGTAGTCACAAACATCTGTCTTAGGCTTTGGAAAAGCGTAGTTAAACTAGGTTTTGAATAGCCTAAAGTAGTGTTCGTAAGACAGTTTCAAAGGCTTTTTGGTTTCTTTTTTGTAAAATTTCTAAAACATTATGTACAAGGATTTCACACAAAGATTATGATTTTCGAAATATATTTGAGAAGTCTTTTGCCGGCAATAACGGCTTTTATCTTTATTGACAGATTGAAAATGAGTTCCATCAACTTTAAAATGCTTTAATTTAGCTTCTGTTGGAGGTTGTTATTTGTTACGTCATCCGAGTTTCTCCTGGAAACTTCACCCAACAAAATCTTTGAATGAATAATTCTAAGTCTTTTAATAGATACTCGAAATAGCTGCCAAATAAATTGTTGACATCATATTTTACTCCACCCACACTGACAAAGTACTTCCAAGTGTTAAGGCGACCTTTATGTGGTTAGTTTTAAAGTTGGTATTTTAAAATTTTCACATAAAGCTAGCAAGAAATGTTTCTTGAACAGATATATGGATGTTATTATTATAAAAATGATCATACTGTTCAAATAGAATTACAAAGACATCCTCTCATGACATTGTTTCCGTATGTCTAAGGTTCTTTAGATCTAACCTCATTTCCTAAGAAATTAGTAAAATTTGCACAAGGCACACTTTGTGTCATGGTATTTTCACGTTTTCATTCTATTGTAAATAAATAGTTGTCTTCTTTCTTCATTTATCTCCCATTGGTTCATACACTT
>JAGFPH010001565.1:187408-199906 GCA_018207615.1 Philaenus spumarius
ATATCGTAGTATCTGATAGTGTAGCGTGTTTGAGTGTTGTTGAAAACAATGTCCAAGTACGGAGACATGAAGGCTATCGAATACCAAACGTTATTACTTATTAAAATTAAACTTATTAACCCCACCTAATATAATCTCACCAAATGATATGGTGTTTCCATATCAACGCTAAACATTTACTCAACTAGCATAAAATAACCTACTTTAAACTCACTTAACATTACACGAATTTACGAAAGAAAGCATTGCTTCACATATCAATGATATACTTTTAATTAAATATTATAAAACAAAGTAATCCAAACTCATTTAATATAACTTGAACTCATCAAATTAAAATTCACTTGATAGATCAACGCTCAACTATTACTCAACTATCCCAATTCAATATAATCTAAACCCTTTTAATATAACCTAAACACTAAATTAAGCCTTATTTTACAGATCAACGCTCAACTATTACTCAACTATCCCAATTCAATATAATCTAAACCCTTTTA
The DNA here is from genome assembly GCA_018207615.1 of Philaenus spumarius. Taxonomy (NCBI): domain Eukaryota; kingdom Metazoa; phylum Arthropoda; class Insecta; order Hemiptera; family Aphrophoridae; genus Philaenus; species Philaenus spumarius. The sequence continues at coordinate 187,909 of JAGFPH010001565.1, forward strand.
ATCTAACCTAAACACTAAATTAAGCCTTACTTTACAGATCAACGCTCAACTATTACTCAACTATCTCAATTCAATATAATCTAAACCCTTTTAATCTAACCTAAACACTAAATTAAACTGTACTTTACAGATCAACGCTCAACTATTAATCAACAATCCTAACTCAATATAATCTAAACCTTTTCAATCTTACCTAAACACCAAATTAAACTTTACTTTACAGATCAACGCTCAACTATTACTTAACTATACCAACTGAATATAATCTAAACTTTTTGAATCTTCTGTATAGATCAACGCTAACCTATTTCACAACTTCCCAATTCAATACAATCTAAACTCTTTTATTTTAACATAAACACTAAATTAAACCTTACTTTATAGATCAACGCTGAAATATTACTCAACTATCAAAACACAATCTAATCAAACTCACCAAATTATACCTTACTTTACAGATCAACGCTCAACCATTACTCAACTATACCAACTCAATCTATATACACTCTTTTAAACTAACTAAACTCACCAAATTATACCTTACTTTACAGAGCAACTATCAACTATTACTCAACTATCCTAACTCAATCTAATCCGAACTCTTAAAATCTAACCTACAAGGTACTTTAACTACTTACTCTAACCTAAACAACCTAATTGAATGTAGCATTTTAAAATTAAACCCTTGAAACATATTTTAAAAATATACTTTAAGTAAGTTAAGTGTTAGCGATAGTAAGTAAATTTTGGCTGTCATGATTGTTGCTAGTAATGGTTTGGCGTATTAACTGGCCTAATAAATGATATAATAAAGGACGTTCTGTAAAATTAATTGTTACCTGACTATATGCAATACATCCAGAACGACCGTACAATTGTTTGTACAGTATAAAAGAATATTGCTGAATTTATTATAATTTTAAAACTAAGTACTTTTAAATGTAGCTTTATTTTATTGTTTCACTTGAGATTGAAAAGATGTAAAAAATACAATTTGAATTTATGTCAGCATTGAATATTACATCAGTAATCAGTGCCTCAATACAATACAAACATTTCAATCAAAAAATATACTACAAATTGTATTTCGTCAAGATAGGGTGTATTTTCTGGACATTTATTGTAAATTGTTTTAAACTATATTCAGAATTTCAAATCAAATTCAAAATAGCTTCTGTTGGTGATTAACCATTTATAATGTTTATTATAATATAATTAGGTTGCTCTACATTTTGAACAAATCAATGCAATTGTTTGTTTTCAAAAACACTATTAGATTAATATTCATTGTGGGAATTGAACTGCAGTAAACTCGTTCTTCAATACCCAAATGACATTGGACATGAACTATTTTAATATTTATGAGCTTCAACCAATAACACAATCAAAATATAATATCTATTTAAAAGCTATTATTTTAGTGATGTTGTTCTTTTAAACTCATTTATTATGTGACAAATAATGTGTTTATAAATGGTGGACAGAAAATTAACCTACATTATAGTTTTCCTTATTTTAGTAAGAATAACATTATTTGTTGTCGTAATCAACAAGTGGTAATCAATAACGAATTCATTTAGTGTAGCCTACAACATCAAATCAGGTTTTATAACAAATATTTACTTAAAATTAATTTGTTCAAAGGATTACAATAGAGGCAATGAATGTATTATTAAAGAGTTGAAATACAAACTGATCATATTAAATTTGTAAGAAATAAAAATAAGTTAGTGAAGGTAGAATGTATTGGTTATTTAAAACCCAAAGACAATCATATTATTCAAACATTGACATTCCGACAAATACTCGAACTTCTACGCTCTCACAAATACCTGTAGAGTGTAGACAATATATTTTCACCCATTGCCTTACGGTATGTATACAAATAAAAATTAAATATGCAAAATTAAACCTAATCCAAAAAAATATATTTCATTACATTATAATATTTGTATAAAGTTAAAAAAATGGTGTTTCAATTAAAGCAAACAAATTATATATAAATCATTTTATTTTGCACAAGTAGATTTTGCAATGATAATTATTATAGTGGTAGGAAACATATAACATTTTTAGTACTTGTAAATTATATGCTCTGAAACTATACATTTTAAAGTAAATAATGTTTTAAATCATTCATTATATTTAATAAAAGATGTTTTATAAAGAGAAAAATAATTAACAGCAAAACGTCTCACAAAAACTTTACCTATTTGTCAAAAGAGTTTCAACAACAAAGTCATCGTTTCAGTTAAACTTCATTCTATGTAATTATTATTTTTACTATCCTATATTATATGATTTTAAATTATAATTTCTTATTTTTACTTTAATTTGTTGTACTTAAATTTAAAATATTATTATAAATATTTAATACATATTCTGATTCTATGTGTATTCTTACTATTTGTCTGTAGGTGTTTTCAATATATTAACAACAACTAATGTTTTATATTTATTTATTACATTTATTATTATTAGTATTTTATCTTTTTTTACTACTAAATTTTTGTAAGTGCCTCTCTAATATCGTGTATAACTTTAAATTAGAAATGTAAATTTCATATAAAACGTCGCTTAAATATTTTAAAATTAGTCCTCAATTTATACATAACTAAAATGTATTTTATGCATATACGGCTACACATTTTAAATGCAGGATATTTTTAGATTGATTTATTTATAAAAATATACATTTAAATGTAAAAGTTGTTGGTGTTTCGTCTTACATAAATATGTTTTATACTTATTGACTCGTAATTTAATATTTATATTTTATACACAAACACATATATTTTTTTTTATTGTTTGTTCGGACATTTGCCTTTATTTGAAGAACATAATAAACAACATTTTAAGAGAATCATTAAATCTAATTATGAACGGAAAAGCTATAGCTAACACACATATAGGCCTATACTGGACAGGAAAATATAAATAAAGGTCCTATGTTTGTTGTATAACCTAAAATACAATTAAAATAACAATGAAGAGCCCAGAACTAGAATTGAAGTGTCAAAAATCTTACTAAATACAAACTAAAGTTAATGAGAGTTATCTCTGTATAAAGGCACAAACACAGACAAGAGTAACAGATGATTGATTCAGACAAATAACGATACTGATATTCTAAAGCAGGCAAACGCAAGTGATGTTAAACAATCCCTTCCACTTTGTAATATTACTTCCACTTAATCAACTGTAAGACTAAATGTTTTAGTTTGTAAGTTGTGTTAACCACATTGGCTATTTAGAAACTGTCAATCCTTATGTGGTGGGTATAAATATACTAAGCCTAATAATTTAGTTATAATTTTTTAGTTTCCCTGAAGATGAAGACTTTACCATTAAAACATGATTGACCAAAAAATTTATTTTTATGAGAAATAGTGTTATTTAATTATTTTTGTTTAAAATTTTTAATGAATTACATGTTTAAACATATGTTGTATAAATTAATAAATTTAATATGCTATTGAAAAAAGAGTAATTTAGATTGAACCTAAATGCTCGAATCCTCTATAACCACCTTCTATTTTGCATTTGCATATTCATTTTCAATCTTGTATCAGGAAATAGCAATAAATCTCCTTTAGTGACCCTAGCAATTACAATATGCGTGTTAAAACAATTGTAACCCTTTGGTTGAGGTGACCTTTTATATACCCAACCCTCCCATGATTACAACAATATTGATTCCCCTGGTGGGAAAACATTTATTGTTAGTCTCGTGGAAAGTCCGGACATGAAGAGTGAAAATACTATTTTCCTCAACTTTGTTACACCACAGCCAAACATTTGGACTTTGTAATTAAATCGCTTTTTGAGAAGTCAGTCATTTTAAGTAAAATTCACCTTTTATGCTATTAATTATATATTTCTGGTTAGGTATGTAACAATTGTTAGCCAAATTTATAATTGTACTTTGGCACTTTAGTGTCGTAATTCTATCGAAAATGTTGTGATGATAAGTTACTTTGATATTTGACTATACTATAGAATTCCACCTTACCTTTCCTGACTCAGCTGGCTAAGAAATAAACAATTAATAAACTCATGCTTTTAATTTAAGATTTTCTTTATTATCAACTAAGCAAATAATAATAATAATATAAATTTAAATTAGTTTTATAAATAATAAAATGAAGGTAATAAAAGCTCGTCTGATTAGAAGTTCCTTCAAAACATCCTAATATGCATATTTAATAAAGAAATAGGTTTTATTTGGGTTGACACAAAAGTTAAAGGCAGTCGTGAATACATCGGTTGTACATAGTTATTAGAAAGGTAAGTAGTTCCATTTTTACGCTTCGGCTAAAATCTCCCAAAAGCAATAATCTCTATAAAAATGAAGGAAAACAAAGAAATATGTTTACTACCTCATAGACATAAAATATATTATTACTAGTGTTAATTAAAACGCCTGCAATACAGAAAACCTAGAAGTTTTTATGACATTGGATCTGGTAATCTAAATATTTAATGAAGATTTTATATTTATGAGAATCATTCCCTTCTGTCTTCCATATCCTAAAGCTACACTATATAAGTTTCAGAACTTACAAAAAAACAAAGCATTTGTAAAAGCAGAGCGTTCATGAAATAAACTATATTCGTACTTAATGGAGCAGTAAACTGAAGTGTATTTGTGTATTTAAATGCGCGATAAATGTAAATACATTAACGTATTTTAATATAAAGCATTAACTGACATTTATCTCTACGTTTAGATAGCCTCAACGATAGGTGATAATAACAATCCAGAAGGGAGTTGAGAGTGGTCCGCTGAGTAAAGGTTTAATTCAACCTGTTATAGTTGAGTATATTTGTACCCAGCTACTGGCTTTCGATTTGCTTGCGCTATACGCAGTTCACCTGTCTATTTATATTTACACATATAAAGAAAGACATGTAATAATTATTTTAACAAATAAATAGTTATTGTATTATGACAATAACAGTTTAAACAAATTTACGTCTATTAAATTAATTTTATTAACGGTATAGAAATTAATTTATAAGATTCAATTTAAAATATTGTTACTCGTACCTTACGTGTAATTGTTTTACATTACCAAATATTAATACTTATTTCCACTGGAGGTTTTGTCTGATTTTCAACAAAGATAATAACTTTGTTCCAGTTTGTAATTTTTTTACAACATTCTATGCTTATTTGTAACCGATTAGGGCGGGTCTACACTGTGCGTATTCCGCAGGTGTGTCGGAGTCGACAACACATTGTTTTAAATTAGAGCGTTCACATCTGTGCGTATAAGACGCAACCCCGCAGCATGCTGCTGGAAATACGCACGTCCGCATGCAGGTGCCGAAATCTATCTACCGAGAAGTTGATAGGAAACACGTGAATTACAGAGTAAACGTTCACACAGTGCGTATTATCGGTAGCTGCAAAGTGATAATTGCAGTTGTTGTTTTTAAAATTTGTGAAAATGTTTGATAAGTACAAGTTTATTGATCTTGTACACGGACAACCAATATTAAGCCTACAATATTTCTCACTTACCTTATTATGGTAATTTTTAGTCTTTCTTCAATACGCACTGCATTCCTAAACGTTATGTTCATTTTATTCATGTGGGGTCTCAACATTTCCACCAACTGGTTGAATTACTTAATCGAAATTCGATAATAATGTAAAACCATATCGTATTGTTTTCGGTTGCTTAGTAAAACCATGCCCAGAATACGCTTAGTGTGGACCCGACCTTGACATTTTCGTTTTTTACCTTAAGAGAAGAAAATAACCCTTGAAGATAAGTCACAGTAGATTTTCTGCAAAACGGATAAAAGTATTGCAATGAAATTGTTTTTTACACTGTACCAATCTTAGTAAAATATAAAAATAAGGAAACGGAAGCTATACTGGGCCACATAGATTGGTACTGTTCAAAACTTACCTTTAAAGTTTAAATGTCACCAAAGGTATGAATGTTTCAGCTGTTTACTCACAAAGTATAAGGTACCTAAAGGTTAACTAAATAAACCATAGAACTAGAATGCATTTTTGGTTTATTAATAAAAGTTAAGTTAAATTTTATGCGCCCTTAGATAAAGTTTAGATAAATTATACGCCCTTAATACAAAAAAAAAATTAGATTAAAAAAAGAAATACATATATATTTATTTAAATTTGAAATCCCCTCCCCAAAAATCAAAAATCAAAACCCTCCCCTTTAATAAAGATTACAGATTTAATACAAAAGGTTAGACAAAATTACAAAATAACATGACATACCATGGATTTGATTAGGAAAATAACAAACATATGTCGTTGGCCAACTGTAAAGCTAAAAGTAAATAAAATAAATATAAATAAATGATTATGAGACGTCTCTCTATATATATATATAAATATAAGAATTTCTAGTGTGTACAGCCCTGAGGGGCTATGGTCCGAAATATTGCTATAGCTGCACCGCCCAATTATTAAATACAAACATATCCTATATAGTATTCATACACAAAATTACTTTTTCAAAATACAGCCTGTTTAATATTTAACACAAAAATCAACTGCAGATCATTGATATTTCAAATTAATCTCTGTCTATAACTAGAACACTGTAGATACAAGAATTTTATTTTATTTAAAGTCCTGTTGAAAGGTAGGCCTTTTCAGTAAGGCGTAGCTGTGGTGTAGCTTATGGCATTGTATGGGTTAATTATCCCCTGAAGTTGAACCAGTGTAACTGCATAAAACAAATAACAATCCTTTTTTAGAAAACTTGCAGCTACTTTAAATAAGCATAAATCAGATAGTTCTTTTGAGTTAGCTGTTCTAAAATTTGTAGCACAAGGTGACAAATTGCTACTTAAATATTGTAAGAGTTAATACAACATGTATCATGTTGCATAAGAATGTTTCTACATGTTAACCAAACCACATGGCAACATAAAAATGTTCTTGTTTAGTTACATAAAAATATATATCAGAAATATTATGCCTATAGCTCTTTAAAAGTTTTCAATATTCTGGTTATACTGCAGAAAACTACACAGTTACAGTTAATTAATACAGAACTGTTTAGGCTAGTTTTTTGTTTGAAATAGGTTAAGACTTTAGTAATACACAACATAGCATCAGCTTTAAAGTTTTTGTAGGCTGTAAGATTAGCATTTTAAAATTAGGCTGTAGTAAAAATGAAATACATAGATCTTTTATTAAATCAAACAAAATGAGTTTGAAACGTTATTCTTAAGCCAACGGTGGAACTAACCTTATTAAATTTTACAAGTGAACATTTCATAATTATCAAGGTAAAGCTAAAACATTCTTACCTGGTATTCACAAAATAAAGGCTTATAACAAAGGCATGTCAAATAGCCTTGCGCATAACTCGCGACTAAAAATATAAGGAATTAATCCACAACATAATTTAACTATATCAGCGACATAACAAAAGTGGACTTTCCTGTAGTGGAAGCGATGGCGGACTCTGTTCTCGAATGTTCTAAAACGAAGCAAGGTTAACGGTCTTGAGAACAGCTGTCGTATAACTGATAAGGAAAGGTACTAAAGCTGGATACCGTACAGAGTCGGTACCCAGTGGAGAAAGGAGTAACTACTTGGAAAGGTCGGTAAGGGTAAAAGATAGAAAGGTTGTAAACTGTCGGAAAATAGTATTTATTAAAGGAAAAAAAATATAGGTGGCGCGAAAGTCTAAAAACGTCACAACACTTATAGAAAACTTGCTAATCCGCATATTTTCAAATAATCAGGTCTCAAATCATTATTTACTATAATTTTTGGAAGTCCAAAGTTGGAACCACCAAAAACTAAATATTTCTTGATATTCACGTTTGTAATAATATTCCCTAATGATAATTTTGTAATTTTTAAGGGGGGGTGCACTTTTCCAGCTCAATGCTTTTTAAATGGGGAATTCACCAGTTAGTTAGGTACCAATAACATTAAAACTACTTGACCTATTGTCCTGAAATTTGCAACATATATTGTTGCTTATATTCCACATAAAATTTACTAGTTTCAAGAAAAAATAAGAAAAACTAACACGTAACAAAACAATTTTCTATTTTTAAAGATATAAAAATAAAAAAATATTGTATGTTTTTTTATTGCATTTTTATTTCTTGATATATTTTTAAAATCCTAGTGCACTTTGTTGATACTATAGCAACCAACGATTAGAAAAAAAATTCAGGTATTTTGGATTGCTGATTTAGAAGATAATTGTACCTAAGTGTTGCAAAACAAGGTTACTGAAATCAGGCATTTAAGTTGAACTTTACTTACAATGACTTAAACTGTCCTGGTGAGTAGTTCTCATCTTGTTTATCTTCTTTTTGCCTCTTAAGTTGCCTCCTCTTCACTCTGTTTCTTTTTTTTTATGAGTTTATATGTATGAAAAAATATACTGTAAATTTGTATGATTTGCACTGTTAAGTGGAGTTTGGGATCAGGCCTTAAATTTTGTGAAAAGCAATTGAAACCTTTACAAAAAAATGGTTTTAATACATAAAATGATAAGATATGTATATTAAAGCATATATAGTTTTAACTAGCATAAGCCAGGGAATAAATTTATGCAATAAAAAAAAATACGATTATCTCATAAAGTGCATCTCTTAAGATATTGCAGAAAATGTTTATAAAAATCCACCCCCATTCCCTATTTTTAAATTACAGCAACTAATTATATTAAAATCTCCAGTGGTGTTAAAGGCTCACATGCACCTTACAAAAAGAAAGTTATGAAACATTGCTTTCATGCTATACCACTGTACAGTATTACCGTATTTGGGAGATATCAAATGACTTCAATGGACCTCACTAATAATGAAGGGTTCATTTTTTGTATCGTTAATAAAGTAGAAATACTAATAGGTCCCTTACAGGTTTCTCCTACATCAAAATTTAAATGAATATGCGACCACGTTATCCGTTTTTCTCTCCGGTATTTGCATATAAATTTAGCTCTTCGTATCAGGGAAAAGCAATCAATTTCGTTCGATGACTATTCCAATTACCCCGTGTGGGTTACAACATTTGTACCCCTTCGCTTTCGCTGACCTTTTATTTAGGCCTCTCCATGATTACTACACAAACGTGCTTCGACTATAGGGAATACATTTATTGTTGGCCGCGTGTACCACCAGCCCTGTTAGCGAACTTTACTGTAACAAAACCTACAACCTATAGATATTTTAAACTTGTTATTAAGCGTTCATTAATTTTAAACTTTACAGTTTAAATATAAACAAATATATAAATTTTTGGTGTAAACATATATGAGGGATTTAAAAATATAGGAAAGATATAAAACTGACTTGTTAGACTCTTTTTTTTGAGTTAACTTTAAGGACATAGATAACGTCACCTTTTCCCTTAAAGAGTGTTTTGGAAATAAAAACTGTTTCAAACAGTTATCCTAATTTTCTCCAACATTGTGTCACTAGTTGTGAACATGCATTGCATATAAATTTTTTTATTTCGTTCTATTACAAACCGAAGTAGTCCACAACCAAGTAAATCTAATAACTTTTAAAATGACTGTATTAGGCTAAACATAATTCTTAACATTTAAATTTTTTTAGTATGAATTTTGAAAACAATATCAATTCTTCTAAAGCTCTAAACTTAAAAATAAATTTTAACTAGTGTTATTACAATTATAATACAATTGACTAATACAAATATATTGGATTATTAATATGATAATGAAATGGAAGAAAAGTTAAATGTTTGTATGATGCAGTTTTTCAACTTCGTTTCTCAGATTTTGCATTTCGCAAAGTTTTCAGAGTAAAACACCGAAGTAAGCGGAAGTGAGTTAGGTTGAGTCTGATGCAGAGCGGAAGAAGCCAATCAATTTGTCGGAATATTTGAAGCTACGACGCTCTACAGAGAAGACGTATTACTAAGTAGAATTGAATTTACTAAAATTACATTTTACAAAAACGTTGTCCCCGAAACGACTGTAACTATATTATGCACATAAGGACTTTAAGTTAACTTATTACGTTATTAAGATTATTTATGTCAATTTTGGATGACATTACTTTTGAGCTTATACAATTGTAATATATATAGGCCTATATAAAAAAACTATTACTTTTGTTTAATCAGTATTATTAGGTTAAAGTAGTACTTTGGTTGTAGTAAGTCAGGGGACTTTTCATGAATGTAAAGAAACTATAGTTCATAGTAAACCTTCACTTTTCATTAGAGTACACTAACATATTGTGAATACTTTTGTTTAGTACCATATTAGGTAGAATAGGTCATGTTTTAGTTAAACTAGGGGCTGTGCCCCTGGACGCTTCGCTTGCAGTTGGAAAACTCGCTGAAGGCTCTCGCTAATCTTTGGCTCGTTTGTACCTGGGTGACCGAGCATCGCTCAGTATTTTTAACATTATGGTTTGTTTGAAGTTATTGTTAGTTAATGATGTATGTTTATTTTATTATAATTACTTGTTCGGACATTTGCCATCATTTGTGTATTAAATTATCAAACACGACGTTTCGGGAATACAAATCAATTCCCGTTCTCAAGTGACTAAAACTAACGGTAAATAAACCCAGGCACTAGGCCTATGTAAGAGTAAATAAAGTAAAACTACAAATTAAAACTACAATTACAATCGGGAATTGATTGTATTCCCGAAACGTCGTGTTTGATAGTTTAACACACAAAATGATGGCAAATGTCCGAGCAAGTAATTATAATAAAATTTGGATTGTATCATTGAAGAAACAATACTTCAATGATTGCATCTATAATGTATCTATTCGAATACTTAGTGACTTTAAAGGAGGTATACAAAGAATTTGTATCTATTCGCCTTCTAAGTGACTTGAAAAGTGGTATAAAAAGAAGTTTAGAGTTTAAATTGTATGCTCATTTTTCAGAGTTTATGCGCGTTTTTGCAGACATAAGACCTAGCGCATTCGATTTCTTACGTCAAAAACCCCTACATGCAAATTTTCATAAAAATCGTTGGAGCCGTTAACGAGATCCGCGACAGATACAAAAATACAAAGATAGATAGAAGAATTGCTCATTTAAAGTAATAGGATTAATGTAAACAATGTGAATGTATACTATTTCAGAAAAAGACAAGATTGTATACAACATTGCAAAACTAAAATAATTAAGATTTAAAGTAAAGTATGAGTAATCACAGTTTTTGCGATAATTGATACACTTTTTAACATAACTCAAACTGCTTAAATTAAACATATCTGTAAATAAATTCCCAATATTTACAAACTGAATGCCTATCTGTTTACATTATTTTGTATGTATCAGTTTTAGTTTAATTATAGTGTACACTACAAGTAGTGAACGTGATACATTTTCAAAACGTAGCCCACATTGATTAGAGTGTACAAAGTTAGTTATTAGTGTACATATACAATTTTAAAAACAATAGATATTATTTACGTATGTGCATATGATTTTTTAAATTCCCGCTACAACATCTGATAGCTTTGTAAAAATGTGTACTAAACACTACTGAGGAACACTAACAAAATTAATTTCAATAGTAATTTAAACTAAAACCCTAAGGTAAAGTACTTGCCAAATTATATCTATTTATAAATTAAGGATTTATTGCACTTATATATGCACCAATCCAGAGCAGCAACGCAGTTGGTAATAGGTAAATAGCTAATAGATATATATTTGAAGGCGTGCAAAGTGAATGTTAATTCATTTAGTTATCTCGCAAACCTAATTGTAGTATTTAAAAGTCATCGTTACCCTCATATCTCTGAAACCAGAGAATAAGAAATGATTTCGCATTCACGAATCTCGTTCTAGAAATAATTCTCTCGACTTGGCAAGTGATCTTGGCGCTCCCAGCCAAGGGAACCTAATTCATAATATGCTGGCAATAAGTTGGCAATACTCCAGTATTTTTTACATATTTTTTATTTTGCGAAAAGACAGCTGTTTTCTATCGGTCGCATTAAGTTTACCGGTGGAACCAGTTTCCGCTACATTTGATA
>JAGFPH010001565.1:209132-222729 GCA_018207615.1 Philaenus spumarius
GTTTTCAACAACACTCAAACACGCTACACTATCAGATACTACGATATTTTGTATTTTTATTAATCTATTAATAGTGCTGATGTGAATACGTAATAAGAAAAGCTGTTTATACCGCAGAAAGCCCAATAAAGAAACTCAACTCTAGACATATACTCACACTTGCGATCCTATTTCATTAAATCGGTTCTGATATTATATATTATACCCGGTACTGCTTGGTTTAATAGAGTACTGGTTGTTATATTAAATAAGTTTAATATGATACATAAACTTCGAGATGTGACGACGTGCTAGTGGGTTGTGTCTAACGCCCGCCGTTGTATAACTGCCCAAGCGTTTTGTATTACTAATTCTTGCAGTGCAATTCTAACATTAATTCAAGTTGGATTTGAAATTGGATTTCAATTTTACTTACTAAACATCTTTGTTGTGTGGTGTAGATCTCTTAGTATAGACGCTAAACATCTTCGAAATACACACTATTTATATTAGGTAGCCTATACAAGTATCTTATCCAGCATCTTTGCCCACGTGTAAATAAGTAAGTTACTGTGATAATATAAATATTTATTTTTTATAAAGGGTGGACGAAAGTTTACAGATCACCTTATAGTGTTGCTGCTATCTTTTAAAATACCTTTACATATCTTAACTACTTTGGTTATTAAATTGACTTAGCACAATTTTCTAAAGTTGTAAGAAAAAATGTGCGGAGTCGTTTCATATTTTTTGTATTTCTGGGCAGGTCATTTTATGAGTTTCTAGTTTTAGAATTTGTATCCTATTCTCAAATTTGTAAATGTTAAGATGTATATAGTAATGTGAAATGTCTCATTTTTCAGTTCATAGGCAGCAGCAACTGTACAAAAATCAAACATTTTAGTTATTTCATTTATAGGCTCAACAGATCGAAACATTTATATCCGACTAGCTGTCTTAGAAAATAGGAATTAACTTGAATTTCAACTAAAATTTGTAAAAATTGGAAATTGAAGTCGAATAATATTGCTTAGTATCACTGATGTCTGGTGATTTTCTAATTATTTGTTTACAATTCAAGGACATTCACGCAAAGTTTCAGTTTCAATGACAAATCTTTTTACCACTTTAACTGGTTTATAAAACTGTACATTGAGAAAAAATCTCACTCACGTTCTCGTGTAAGCGGTTACTGTGATAAAGTGGCTTTAAACTTTTCTACCGAGTTATAAAATAAACAAATTTAATTTCTCAATGTTACCTACAACGGTTATGGATATACAATGTGTAAAAAAAGTCCGTCCCCTCCCTTTAATTTTTTTGCTTGTGAAAACAAACAAATATCTTTTGGGGAACGATACTAACCTAATCCAAAGTATCTTTTGACATTATCGGAAATTTTGATTGTCCCCAAAAATGGGGGATTTCTTGGGCAATTTAAAATTTTTAAATGGGAGGTATGGTCATGTGATACCTCATTTTAAAGGTATATTTAAGACTAGGAAAATGACATAAAGAAAATAAAAATCGGACCACCCAAAACAAAATGGTGGCCCTAAACGTGTTGAAATAAATCGAAATAAAGTTGCTAAAATCTCGAAAAGGAAGAGTTTTTAGAAAAGATTTCAAGAGACAAAAAATGTTTATTTCAAAGTGCTTGATCTAACAAATTGCTTCCAAGTCGGTTTCGTAAATTTTATTTTTTTAAAATTTTCTAAGATGGAGGAGTAAAAAAAAATTTACGAAATCGATTTGAAAGCAAGTTTTTGTTTTGGGTTTTGCGATTTTTATTATTTTTATGTCATTTTCCTCGTCTTAAATATACCTTTAAAATGAGGTATGACATGACCATACTTCCCATTTTTAAATTTTGAGTTGACCCCAAAATCCTCCATTTTGTTGGGACACTCACAATTTCCGATAACGTCAAAAGATACCTTGGATTAAGTTAGTATCGTTCCCCAAAAAATATTTGTTTGTTTTAACAAGCAAAAAAATTTAGGGGGGTGGACTTTTTTTACACACAGTATAAATATGATTATTTCACAGAATGTTAAAATTTGTCCACAGTTTGGGAAACCTTGAAAATTTTCTTTCTCTTTTACTACGATATTATATTGGAATATTACCTTTGAATTTCACTTTTCCAGTTTAAGCTGTTACAGATAGGTATATATTCAAAGGCTTTACCAGGGGATTTTCTATTTTTCCTCCAATTCAATTAACCACTAATTTTTACTAGGCCCATTCGTATATTATTTAAAAAAAGTTAACACACAATTTTACGTTTTTAGATTAAACAGCTACAGATCCACTTAATGGCTTTTTAGCGGATTATTTGTAAGCTATTGGACCTAATAAAAAGTTCTTCTTGTGGTTTATGTACAACATAACATGTCACAACTACCAAACTTTACCAATTTAGCAGTTACATGGATGTACAGTATTAATTATGTAAGTAAGACTTGTAGATAGTCTTTAAAATGAAAAAAATCATAAAAGTTGTTCCTTATGTAAGTTGCCTTTTTTTAACTTAAAGCAATGAAACTATTTTTTCTCAATATTTAAACTGCACATATGATTTATTGATTTTATGACTTTATTGATTACACTAAACATGGATACTCAAGTAAGTTTTATCTTGACTGTTATTCCTTTATCGAATAAAAGTCAGACGTTTCATGGCACAGAACAAGTTAAATTTACGCACAGCATGTGGTAAGTTTCCCAGAGAACTCAACCTTTTCCATTTCTTTGATACGCCTTCAGCTCTGGACTTGAATTACGTCATCTCTATCGACATGTTCGCACATCGTAAAGATGGGTTGTTTCCGGAGCGTGAAATGGAATTCTCATTTCGTACTTACTCTTACAATAACAATAGAGAACAGATGTTTTCAAAAAGGCTTTCAAGTTTATATGGAAAGAAATTGATTTCAATTTTATTATATTTAAGTCACTACAAATCCTTCAACATTGTATCGTCATTTCTTACAGTGTTGCCGGTAAAAATAGTAATAATAACTTTTTAAAGAAATGAAATAAAATTACACAAAAAGAATGGATCAAAATCTGTCCGCATTTTTTTAATTGTATCACCATTTTTACTTTTTTAGTGTAATTATATGTCTTATAAGTATAAGTAAATTTGGTTCTGTTTACTATAGTTGTTAGATATATGTTTAGGTACATACCTGTGTATGTATGTAAATAGAAACACATTTGTAGCTATATTTAAGTTTATTTTATTCATGTTTTAAACCTTTAAACAACAATATTATATCGGTCTACTGTACAACATTCCAGCCCTAATTTTTTTGATGAGAATTCGTCAACTTTGACCTAGTTTTTGTACAGCAACTGTTGCAGAGTAAGTTGATACTACCTACTGAAAGTATTTGGCAATCTCTCTTATGAGGCCTAGGTGAACCAAATGGGTATCGAATATTCAGTTTTCTAAATATTCTGACTAAAAACAAACTTTAACGTTATATTTCCAGTGAATTTAAATTTAATCAAGAAGTGCTTGTCAGTGAGAACACAAGCATTAAATTTTTATTTTTATTAGTGAGTACACTGAAACTAACCTTGTAAAATGCTTATTTGTGCTTGCGATATTTTTATAATTTATCATAGTGGTAATTCTTAAGTACAATGCATAAAATAATATGACATCCGAACGCGACTCGGAAAAGTCTGTGTTTTTTCGTGTCCCAAAATTTTCCTTTTCACAAGTTATAGTTTATATTTGTTTTGTTCACTAGCCGCAGTTTCACTTTATTCTGATTAGATTTTCTTCTGGTTTTGGTGTTTGGGAGTTTAACGATTTTTCACTTTTTTGGGGCTAATGAATTTCCCGGAATTTATTTTATATACTGAATTTTATTAATTAGTTATTACCCTTTCTTATTTTAATCACTTCTTACAAATTATATTTAACTTTTATTTTAATTTAAAGGTAGAAATTGATCACCCTTTTAAATTATTTAATTTCAAAATTTTACTTTAATTTCCTGTACTAATTTGCATTCTTCATAACTTCTTTAAGTTATATTTTCAAAAAAAACTTTACTCCTTGACTACTTTATTAAAGTTAAAACTTTTTTATTTTCTCTACTTTCTACATTTTGCAAATTTCATTATTTCACAACTCCATATTTATTTTAGGCCTACTCTTGTAAAGCCTAAATTAGAGGAATTTTGATATTTTCCCGAAACTTTACTTGTTAATAACTTTAATATTACATAATTTTTTGATTAAATAATTTTACGGCAAACACATACGTGGTTAGCGTAATGCATTTCCTGAAAACACCCCAAATACAAACTATTCCCGGATTCTGTTTTTATCTAGGAATTCATGATATATTTTTCTAAGTTACTGTTCCATTTCGAACAAGTCAGGGTTCAACAGTTCATTCTAGCAGATAACGCTCCGCTCGAATCAACTTGTCAAGCGTGCGCTACAAACGATTCCAACCCGCAGTTGGCCTAGATACATCCAATTTTACATAATTAATTATAAAACAGAAAATTGAGGAACCACAACGGATTTTTATCGTTGTAATATTAACTTATAAAATAAATGTTTAATATTTTATTAAAATACCTAACTGTATCTTAATTGAAACTAAGCAGTGGTGTGCACATTTAGTTATTATACCAATACAAATAGAATAATAGTGCTAAGCGTTGCCTTTATACAATGATGTTTAGCTTTAGCACATCAATATTTATTTTCTTGCACAAACTTAAAACCTAGTCAGTTTAAGTACATTTAGTATTGTAGAGCTAGAGCTAACCATTTAAACGACGTCTAACCACAATAAGTACGACCAGTTTTGCGCAAACCAGACTGTATGGTAATCACAGCATTTTGGCAATGATTTGGCTTCATAGGTTATACAGAGTGTACAAAAAAACCCGCACTGGTTTAATATTTCGTATATAAATAAAATTTGAAGGTAGATGTGATTGAGGAACCAACTGTATGTAAAACTACTATTTTATTAAGATTTCAAAAAATATATCCGTCATCTTTGATCCGCCATTTTGAATGTTTTTGTTAAATAGGAAGGTGGTCATGTAATAAATCATTTCGATGTAGAATTTCAAGAAAAAACCAACGGTGAAATTTGCACATCCATATTTTCAACCGATTAAAACTGGCGGCCAAAAACCAAAAAATCGTGTTTTTCGATTTTGCCCCATTTTGCTATACTATTTTTCTTTTAATGTTAATTATTATTTTTTTTTGATTCAGAATTAAATAAGCTTTTAAACGATATGCCACACAACGATATTTGGGAGTATTTAAAATTTTTGAGTTACAGCCATTTTGATTTCTTCAAAATTGATTTCGAGTAGTTCAACTAAATATCGCTGTGTTGCCTATCGTTTGATAGCTAATTTAATTCTGAATCCAAAAAGAATAAAAATCAATATTAAAACCAAAATGGGGCAAAATCGGAAAACACGATTTCGTTGTTTTTTTGGCCGCCATTTTTAATCAGTTGAAAATATGGATGTGCAAATTTCACCGTTGGTTTTTTCTTGAAATTCTACATCGAAATGATGTATCACATGACCACCTTCCTATTTTAAAAAAAAAACAAAGTTACATTCAAAATGGCGGAAATTTGTTTTTGATATCGTAATAAAATAGTATTTTTACATAGAATAGGTTCCTCAATCACATCTACCTTCAAATTTTCCTTATATTCGAAATATTAAACCAGTTCCAGCCTTAATTGACACCCTGCATAATAAAAAATACGATAGACATATAAGGCCGTAAAATTAAACTTTATATCGTTACTTAAGTGTTCGCCATTGTATGCAATAAGGATTTAATATTTCACGCATAAAACTAGGTAAATTCGGACTCGTGTTAAATTGCTAAGTGTACAAACAACACAGCAAATTTTAAGTTGAGTTATTTGTAAACGCTTGGTACTTCTACTACTGATTCCTTTGAGAAATGTAAACAAAGTGTAACGATAAGCGTTACAAAAGATAAAAACATAAGGCTCTTTGTTTATCAGCCCCTCGTTGGGAGCCATTTTGTAACGATATGCGTTACAAAAAATAAAAATATGTAAAGTTATAGTGAGTTAAAAAAAATGGGGTTCGGTAAAAAGTTCAAAAATTAAAAAAAATATGTCTTAAATCAAAAATAAAAAAAAAACGCTATATGTGGATTATCTAATAACTACTGATATCTCTTCATCGCCTCCTTTACTTATTCACTTTAAAAAGAAAAATCGTCGCTTATATAATACTCAGAATCACCTATGTACCTCCTAGGCCCATTGCCTCACTTCTAAAATAAATTATCACCCACCTTAACTCACATAACATCTTTCTCCCAGTCTCAACGTAGAACAATATTATTTTCCTCACCTTACTTTAACTCACCTTACTATAATTCACCTTATTATAACTCACCTTACCTAACTCCCATAATCTTAATAAAAAATAATGATCACAATATTTTCGATAATCCACATATAACCTCACTTATGCTTAGTCTGCATATATTTACTTGCAATTACCAATTATTCAAAAATATTTACTAATTAATTTAATTTTCTTAGGGGTGGGAACCTGGCTAAAAAAGTAATGGCTAAACGAACATTCGTGGCTATATGAAGAAATTCAAGACATCATGACAGCAACTATTTTGTTTAATCAAACATAATTGAAAAATGAATATTTACAACAAACAATATCAATATCATAGAACAATTGAACATACAAATTGATTAACTATTTACAAATTATACAAAGTTTTGTGAGCCATAGCTTACAAATAAATGACGCAATAAATGAAAAGTTTAAGTTAGGATATTACTCAAATTTTTATAATTCTCTAAAAATGCAGACTTTAAATTTTAAACTAATGGCCATATCTACTCACGATACCTGTTGTTAATGTACTTCTACCTAGGATTTCACTGAAGTTAGAAACACATTTTTGTTCTGAAGCACACCTTAAACCGAGCACATAGTTGAGTTTTTATTCATTCGTTTTTAATCGCAGAAACACCATCAAGACAACTGCCTATGATTTTATGAAGGCTAGAACACTTCTACCTCACTTTAATCATACTTTTACTGTTCAAACTTTAAGTAAACTACATTTCTCGTTGTAGAAATATACCTCCCACATCTTACAACACGTACAACGATCTACGCCATCTTGACTCTTCTACCGCTTCTAGAATCTTCCATAGCGTACCATTCGCAAGGCTACCTGCTTTTTGTCACGTACACAAATTGTTTTCCTCTCTCTCTCTTCATTGCATCCATGATCACTGTACATACTTTCATATTAAGTTCTCGATTCATGTTAAATTGTGCTATGTATTGTTATTATATTTTATTTATTGAACTGTTTATAATTTCAACTACCGTTTTATTATTCGCTTATAACGCACTACTTTTTGAAATAAAGTTTTTATATAGTTCTCACATTTTACACACGATCATATTTTAATATATATTTTTTAAGTCTGCTTTTGTTTTTCCTATTTTTTATAGTCTGCTTTTATGTTTTATTATTTGTTTATATATAAAAAAAAATGATTCTACTGTAATTATCTTGCGTCATTAAGAAATATAGTTATATGAAAATTAAAATGATTAATATTATTTAGTATTGTGTCATTATTCATTTAGACCAAATCTCTGTTCCTTTAGTCACTATAGGAAACAGCTGACTTATTTCTTACTTTATTATTTTCTCTGTGACATGGACGTAAGTGTTACAAAAGTAATGGAACTTTGACGTCTACTGAAACTGATGCGTCTGACGTTGAGGATCGTTTGTATCTTTGTTTGGCAACAGCTGCATAAAACAGTATTCTACTGGATTATAGAGTACGCCTGGTGATTCTCAATATATCAATCTTGTTCCTTAGTCAAGTAAGTGGTATTCAAAGATTTGAACGCATAAATTTCTATATATATATTTTTTTTCAATGTAGGAACTCAATGGTTCTTAAAATAAAATTACCAAATTGAAGATTATAATCATGTTTACGAAGAGACAAAGACTACAGGAACACAAGAGATGACAAACCAGAAGATAAACGACAATTATCTCAGATAAAAAATATTCATACTAAAGCAAACTAGAGATATGTAGAGTGTTCATGTTCCTTTAACCTCCCTCAAACAAAATAAGTTAACAAAACTTTGTCTATATCTTGTGTTTGCATAACAGGACAAATGTGTTGACATATCTGACCCTCTATGATATTGGGGGGCTCAGGAGAGTAAAGGGGGGTTAACAATTTCAAATAAAAAGGTAGGTCATGTAATACACCATTTAAAAGCTTATTAAAAGAGAAACACAATAGCGCAAACTAGAGCTTATAATTTTACTTCGTTCAAAGTAATGGACAATCAAAGTTCTGGAAAATACCGTACAACCTACTTTTATTCCTTATATTAACAAATTAATAAAAAGCTTTGATGTTATAATAACAATATAATTTTCCACAAGTTTGATTGTAGATTACTTTGAAACGAAGCAAGATACTAAGCTCTAGTTTGCGGCATTCTGTTTCTCTTTTAATAAGCTTTTCAATGGTATATTACATGACCTACCTTTATATTTGAAACTTTAACCTAACTCAAGCCCCCCAAAATCATGAAGGTTCAATTAAGTCAAAATTTGTCATGTTATGCAACACAAGATATATAAAAAGTGTTGTTAACTTATTTTCAATAACAAAAATAATAAAGTGGGTTAAAGAGCCTTTATGAACACTCTGTATATACACAAAATACATTTGACAAATAAACAATAAGAAAAACATATACACAAGGCCAATAAAATGCATACTTTAAAAATACAGTAAATACGAAAATATAAAACAGAAGGTAAGAAACGCCAGATAAAACGGAACAGACAACGGAATCAGATAAATGGGATATTTTACAATGAATGGTTACTAATCTCTCAATGTTCATATACTTTATACTAGGATAGTAATGTTTTTATTGATTTATTAGTCTTGTATATGATTTCCGCTTGGTCTCTTAATGCACGACTGTATATTCATTACAGTGGAGACACTTCGGCATTGTTACTAACTTCGTATTTGTGTATTTTACCATTCAGTCTTAACAAAGATTAAATTCTGACAGTCCTTAAATACTTTCCGAATATTTCATTTTAAAGGGAAGAATGACAAATTTTTATTTTTGTTTTATAAATATCTATTTGGTAAGTTTCGTTTAAAAAAAAAAAAAATATAGTTGTAGTCTGCATTTTATTATGTAAATTGATGTACTTTTAATCGAATAACTGATTATTGGTTTTAAACATCAAAAATTTTAAATTTTAAAATAGTTCTCCTTAACTGCAAATATGACTATCAAATAAAATAAAGATAATGTTTACTGCAATAACTGGATGTAGAAATTACCATAAGTTAAAAAAACAAAGTATCTATTAATTAGGTAAAACAACGGCTTGCATCATGTTTATCAAATCTGATCCAAATGTAGTTTAACTAACGACGTTCTGAACTATCTGATTCAATAACAGTGACGCTGTAACACTGAAGCCATAGTTAATTAAATTACGCCCAGAAACTAGTGCAGCCTGCATTTAACTATTGGTTTTTGCTCGTGTATATGGTAATTTGATATAATCCAGTAATAAATTAACAAGGTTAAGTTTAATCGGTCTGCCGATCTCTTATGTATGGTAATCTAATTACAAGATCTTCTATGTATAATGTAACCTTACCAGTACATGAAATTAAATGCTTCGACAACTACTTTAAAATCTAACTGTTTTGGTAAAACTGTGAGAAGCAAAACACGGGTTTCAAACAAGACTTTTAGTTGTGTGAAATTCAAATAACAATTATAGAGACGCACAATGTAAGACATAAATAGTAAATGATTGGCTTCTTTCAATTAAACACAATGTTCCTTCTAAAAAACAATACATGCTTTATATTATTATTAAAATTTATTTATTTTATTTAAATTACTATTTTACGATGTCATTGATTTAAATGAACTTTTTACCTTTTCTAAACAAACCTCAATGTTACTAGACCAATCATCTTTAGTTTCCTTATCAAGGAAACTAACCTCTCAGCTGCAAGGCTGCCTACAATATTTTTTTCAAATCCATTTCTACATATTAATTTAGTTGTTTCTACTGAAGCTACTGTATTACAGTAACTATTTAAAATCCATCAAATTCCAATGTTTTCATTAAATAAATTGAATACTCGTGTATTACATAAATACATTAATGATAAATATTATTAAGACTGCTATTAGGGTAGCAAAAAGCACGTAAACTACAACGATAGCGACTAGACCTAGTCACGCTTTATCTAATTACCACGCAGCATATTATTACTTAATATTTTTAGTCATTTATGGCTCTATATTTGTTATACCAAGTGTCTTAAAAGTCCCACCCCCTCCCTTAACTTTTGTGTTTGTTAAACTAAACAAATATCCTTTGGGGAACATACTAACTTAACACAAAGTATTTTTTGAAGCAATCGGAAATTTTTAGTGTCCCCTAAAAATAGGGGATTTTGTGGGCAACTCAATATTTTTAAATGGGTAGTATGGTCATGTGATACATCATTTTAAAGGTCTATTTAATTCTAGGAAATGACATAAAGAAAATAAAAATCGGACCACCCAAAAGAAAATGGCGGCCCTAAACGTGTTGAAATAAATCGACATATAGTTGCTAATATCTCGAAAAAGAAGAGTTATTTAATTTCTTGGAAGAGTTCAAAAGACAAAAAATGTTTATTTCTAAGTGCTTGGCCTAAAATATTGCTTTCAAAACGATTTCGTAAATTTAAGTCGACTCCGACATCTTAGATAATTAAAAAAAAAACAAAACAAAAAACATAAACAACGTAAAACTATAGATTTAAAAGACGGAATTGGACAACCTAGACGTTTGATAGAATGGATTTTTTATATATATTTTAGAAACATAACTAAAATATGGAACTAAACACCTTTCAATTTGAATTAAATTTCAAATAAAATGTGAAAAGTAAAACACAACTTAATCTGCTCCATCAACTTAGGTACCAAACATTAAATATTGTACTTTATTAAATGTCTAATTGGTATTTTTATTACCCACTCATCTCATCTCTGCCCTAAATATGATTGTAAAAATATTTAAATATGAGACTAACTCGTTAAATATAATTTGTACAAATTATTACAGACATTCAAAACGTATACATTATCAAAACAATGATATACATAAAACAAAGCTGTATTAACAATGAACTACACTGACGACTTACTATTACTAATTTCTAACACTCTTTTACCAAACAATAACTCTACAAGTGTCACTTTACATTACAAAAGTAAAACTATTTTAGGGTTACAGCCATTCACTGGTCAAAGTCGTTTCATACTTTTTACTATGGAAGGCTTTACAGAGGTTAACCGCTGTCACAAAGACATTTGCAATCCTAAGACACAAGTTTATATCTTTTGAAGCTTCGCGGTTGAACAAGCAATAATAGCTTACTAAAGTTTAGTGTTGACATTCATTTTATTGTTTTCAGTCCAGACTAATATTTTCCATCGGTCTCATTATTGACAGTTTTAGTGTAGCAACGTTTTGTTTTAAATGCCTGGCTCACTGAAAACCTATCTCTAAATACAGATTTACAACATAATTAAAACTGGATTTTTGAATCGTAAAAATTATCATAAAAGAATGAATATGCGTGATGTGGTGGTGATCCATACGGACATTTGAAATCCTCATCAACCTTAGCTTTTCTATTAATACAAGATTTTTTCTGTATAATCTAATCTGATGAAGCTACAGAACATTATTAAAAAAGCTGCCGCACTGTCCAGAGCACCAAACTTTAGCTACCTGTCCCCAAATGTTGTATTTTTGTAAAATGTGATTTACGAATACCACCACTGATTTCCCCTACTGACCTTCTTCAATTAAATTTTCTGGTTTTTCTACTGACGTATAACTTCTTACAAATGTTTATGTAAATGTTAAACATTAGAAATAACAAGGTTTTTTTAGTTTCAAACTAAAAATGCATCAATTTATATAAAAAAAAATTCTCTCGACTAATTCAAGATTAGTTTTTAACTTGGTGTTACAAATTATCAGAACAGTTTAATATCTCTGTTTTCAGTAAATACGGAGATACAACTTTATGTCTATGGTTTCAGATTACGCCTCATTCTGAGGTAAGGAGTAAACTTCTTTAGAATACCATGTGTTACAAGACTCACTCTATTTGAAATCAGAGATATTCTGATATGTTAAAAACCTTACATCATGAAAAACAAATTCTAAATGTTTTGAATTATTTAATTTTATATTTTTATACCATGAAATTCAAAAAATTGTTACTTTCTACGTCTATATTTATTTTTAAATGCATTGAATAATTATTTGGAAAACAATTTTCAAACTATTTTGATTACAATAATTAATTTTAAAGGGTCATCAGTTATCTTGTCTGTTTGGCAATTTAAGTAATTTCTTTTGCATAACTCGGTAGCTAACTTTCATATTTCTTTAACAAAGTTACCATTGAAGTAATTTTATCCAAAACGATTATGGTAATCTATGATAAAAATTCAATATAAACGTGTATTTCAGTAAATTCAGACACAAATTATTTATTTCATAATTTTGGAATCTTTTAAGAGATAAACTTCGAAACATAGAGGTTTCGGATAAAATGTATTAATTAAAACGAAAGTAATTTATCGTTAACTGTTATCACACTGAACAGTTTAGAAACAATGTATTGATTGGTTCAGGTTTATTATTGTACCTAGTGTCCTATGAGAGCTGCAAGCTCTGAAAATGACAGGTTGTTGGCTCAGCTTACAGCTGGCGTAAAACATAACCCTTGATCCACACTCTACACACAGAGACCGCCGACTGAGAAGCCCTGTCTAGAACCTGGTTTAAACAAAGCATATTTTGTACTTGACCCTTATAGTAGATATATTACGTCCGTTTTGTATTTCTTGTAGTGAACTATTTCAACTTTTGATCAACAAAATCTTGAATGGTCTGTCTGAATCTATACGGTTTGGTATGTTAAAACGAATTTTATACGCCAATGTTTTTTTTTTAATTATTGAATTGAAATAGTTTTTTTTTGTTTTTAGCATAATTCGGAAAAAGTATTGAACCGTTGTTTCAGTATTTTAAAATATTACAAAAAGATATAAGTGTAAAAAGTATACAAAATTCTGAGTTAACTAACATTTTATATTCCAACACATCCAACTAAAGAGTTATATTCTGATTTGGGAAAAGGTATTATTAATAGAGGTTATAAATCTTAAAATATAATCAAAATTAAGATCTTTTATCTAACTCAGATGTAAACTACCATTTCAACGTATCATGATAGTCAAGTATTTCTTTCCTTTTCTTTTTTCTTTCCTTACCCAAGAATGTGTAAAAAAGATCAAAAATTCATTTTTTAAACTAGGTAATTAATTATTTTGGTTCTTCAACTCTTGTTTGTGAATGCAAATAAATTACTTTAAAATGTCATTATACTTTTTTACAATAAAGTACAATCAAACTGGTAACATA
>JAGFPH010001565.1:222829-267018 GCA_018207615.1 Philaenus spumarius
GGTCGCATTAAGTTTACCGGTGGAACCAGTTTCCGCTACATTTGATACCGATGTATATCTCCAAATACGTGTTGGGGAAATTACGAATTCCCTCCGAATATAATTATAATAAAGTTTGTGGAATGTAAGTTAGATATGTTCTACAACATTTGCATGCCACATCTTGTAATATGCTAATTTGTCGGACCATTGCATACAATGTGCTATTATATTGTCTGGAAAGGGTTTTAAATTTTTTAAATATAAATTATATATTATTTACGATTTGGAGGGTTCCTTTCCTTCTTAGTAGTTTTGATTCTTAAAATAATAAATAACCGTAAAAGAATAAATTTCACGTTAAAAATGTATGTCTAGAATAGCTGAATAGTTTTTTTTTTACAAATGAACCTTCAGTGCGAGACCATAATATACAATTAAATGAAAGTGCAAATACATTTTTTAAAAGTAATCTTTTCCTATAAATTACCGTTTGAAGTAAAAATAAATATTTCATTACCTGCCTTTAAGAGAGGAGGTGTCACAGATTTAGACAAATGAGGTGTTGATATATTCATATTAATCACGTCACACTCAGAAACGTCTCATGACAAGTTGAAGATGGGAAGGACCTATGGGATTTATTTTTTGTGGTGGCAATAAATTTGTAACGTATAATATTTTGTTAATCAGAGAGTTTTTAGAAAGTGCATTTTTTAACATTATTAAAATAAAAAATTGAGAGTCTTGTTAAAAAGTTCCATATGAGATACAGTCCAAAATGTTCCAAAAATAATTTTATACTGGACAAATTTATTGAAAAAGTCATCTGCATAAGTAAAATTTACCACTGAAACAACGCTCAAATGATTGTAAGCAGAGTACTAATTACTAATGACTAGGAGTTTTGGGAATTGACGAGAATTTTTAGAATTTGTGTTACTTTTTTTAGAGAATTCAAGTTTTCCGGCTTAATATTGTATTATTGGCTGATTATTCTTATCTATGTAGCTATTATTGTTTCTCCAAATGTACTTCTAATTCAGTATTAGATTTTAAAAATGTAACCAAATCATGACGTTTTAGAATTTATTTTTTAAATGTAAATTTTCACGTACTTCTTAAATGAGTAAATTATTTTAAAATAATAAAATAAAATGAAAGGCCAATTTTTTTTATTCTACAATACTTACAATATGTAAACATCAACAAATTATATATTACGTCATCCACATAAAACATAATTATTTACCTGTTATGTATATTACACCAACTTTATCCTTCACCTGCTTCTCTGGTTTAGTACATAGTTATACTCACACAAAACCGATAAGTTTGACACATATATCAAATTGTTTAGCTTGAATGACGTTATACTACCTCAACAATGTCAGCTTAGGTAGTATGTGCTGAACACTTTGAAAACTATTTACTAAAACGTAACCACACGACTAGACGACCAAACATGTCTACCTTATAAATATGAGTGCTGTCACTCACCACTAAAATGGTAAAGTAGAATTTCACATACTCCTAAAACAAATCTGTTTAACTTACTTGTTCTACTGCATTCCTTTTAGATTCACTTCACAAACAACTAAATTAAAATTACACGTACAATATTTTACAGTACGTAAAATACAAATACGTATATATATCTGTAAAATATTGTTTTTCAGTACGTAGGATATCTGAATAAACAAATTAATTTTATGAAAAAATAATTTATATTACTCAGAAGGTTATGTGATTTTTTAGATCTCTTTATCTATTGATTTACAAGATAGTTTTGTTTACAAAACAAGTGTTAATATAACATTTATTTATATATAGTTTAAAAAAACATTTTTTTTTAGTAGATGGTAATACATTTTTTTTAAATTACAAAGTCAGTAGATTTGGATTAATGAGTAAAATAAAAACACAAATAATTTATAATGTAAATTTCCTAAGAGACATTAGCTGAAAGTTAAGATAGCTAAGCCAGCCCATTATAAAATATAATACAATATAAAAATTTGTATTTGTTAACATTTTAAAAATAAGTTTGCCAAGGTCTGTTTTTAGTGTAAAATGTACAATAATAATTTAGATTGTACCAGTAACTTACAAAGTGTTTATCAATGTGTTTGTACAAAATGAAACAATTTTCACATGTCGGTAATTAAAGCCAATAATTTGAACTTAGATATATAATTTATAATTTACACTAATAATATTAAAAATAGGTAAAATTTGTTTGTTTGTATGTAGGGGGTAAACTACTGAACCGATTGAAAAATAGTTTTACTAATAAAAAGCTACACTATCCCTGAGTAACACAGGCTATAATTCATTTTGATAAAAACATTTTTATTTCAATATTTATTTGTAAATTTAGTCGGAAAACATTTTAGGTTAGGCCTAGACTGAGGAACCAAGACATGTTTTTACATTTATTAGGGCCTACCATAGCAACGAATTGATCAAATGGAAAATAAAACTGTTGTTAACTTAAATATTTTTATTGACAGCAGATTTCAAACTTTGAAGCAATTACTTGTATTTCTTTTTAGCTTAGGTTTGCATTAAAGTGTAGTCCTGAGCCTTGCTGGTTCTTTTAACCTTATTAAAACTGCTGTTATAAAACATAAGCAATAATTTGATTTCAACATTTAACCTTATTTGCCATCTTAGCTTTATGGTTATTATTAATCCTACACCTTTATTATAAAGAAAACATGATTATGTGTAGGCCTATAGAAGGTTCCAACGGGATTGGCGTGCGAAGCACGCAGGGGTTTCCCTTAGTACTGAATAACTTAGAGAAGCTGGTTTGTTAAATTTTGACGGCAGGCTATGTCATTGCTCCAAAATGTAGGATAATGAATAACCATAATAAATATGTACAATAGCCTATTCAATATTTTTATTATGTGACATGGCTATTCTTTTACTTGACAATGTTAAATTCAAGTTAAGACTAAATTAAGTTTATACAGGTTAAAACCAATCCCAGAAAGCACAAAGATGTATAGAAAATATGTATTAGATATCCTTACCAAATATTTAAGATATCTAAGAGATATCTAAATCTTAGGCTTTTATATATGATATATATCTAGTAGACGTTCAAATGTCTCTTAAATATACATTTAATAGATGTTTACGTTAGATATACGTACATCATCTACAAGATATTTGTAGATATCTATAAAAGATGTCTAATAGATATATAATGGATGTAACATCAATGTTCATGTGATTATTTCTGTATGTTTATTAGATATCTAGTTTCTGCATTTATTATATGTTTATTAGATATCTTCGAGTCTAGTGAATGTAATTATTAAATTGAAGACCTGCATACTTCGGTTTTATAAATTGTTAAAAGGAAAACTTACAATACTCAATTCCTGCTTGAACGACTAGCTCTGTTCACTTTACTTTCTCACCACTATATATATATAAAACATATTCAAAATTAAATAAACTTATCCCAAACCACTTGCCTCTTCACCAACTGAACTATTTTTAGCCATCATGCATACATACTTCCTTGACCACATAATTTTCTTTTTCTTATACCATACCTACCAAACTTCCTACATTTTGAAAATGTGTGAGTCTATTTACTTCATGCTATGTCATATATTAGTTAGGTATCAAGATCATAATGAAAAAACAAAGACAAGAGTACAACACAACCAGAGTCATACCAGGGTTTTCAATTTTGTATCTGACCTTAAACTACTGAATATTACTTTATCTGATCCCTATTGGCCAGTTTTGCTTATTTAGTAGAGATATTTGGTTTATGAACTAAACTGATAATTCTCTGTGAATAAAAATGGTGTTTGTAATATATTTTGTAACAGCTGCTGGCTTGAGTAGTTTCTGCAGTCAACGTTTTCAGATGAAATAAATACATCTGTCAGAGATTTAACCATATATATCTACACTACATTCATAGATATCTGTATATATATCTTTAGATATTTATACTATATATACAGATATATATATATATATATAGCTATCTCTGAGATATTTATATATAAATATCTATTACACATTTAAAAGTAAATGTCTATGATACATTTATTGAAGTCTACATACATTAATTATACTAGTTTAGATATCTACTATATCTACAAACATACCTATAGAAATCTTTAGACTGTATAACAACAATAATAGATATCTATTAAATATCTTGTGATATCTGGGATAGATTGATTTGATTTTGCTTTACCTTATTAGAAGATTTTGTTTTAGGCTTTTCCATTAAACAAATTTACAGATAAGTTTCTTTACTACTTGGACTTTAACTTTAACAAGATAAATT
Source organism: Philaenus spumarius (assembly GCA_018207615.1). Classification (NCBI taxonomy): domain Eukaryota; kingdom Metazoa; phylum Arthropoda; class Insecta; order Hemiptera; family Aphrophoridae; genus Philaenus; species Philaenus spumarius. Next base: position 227,136 of record JAGFPH010001565.1, read on the forward strand.
ATTTAATAATATACATGGATATTATGGTTTTCGATTAGTTAAGAAAATATTTTGTTTCTACTAGGTTTCTTTATATATGGAGCAAGTGTTAAGGATATATTAATTTCAAGAAATAAAATTAAAATATGAGTTTACACAAAAATTATAAATTTAAAGTAAAATAATAATTTGTATAGTTTTCTTTTTTGTCTTTTTTTCATATTAAGTAATTACAGTGAACTCTAAAGAACGAAAAGATGTGAACAAAGGTTTTAGATTCTCTGGTCTGTTTCAATTCTGAAATCACACACTTGTGTTCTACCTAAAATAATATATTAAACAAATTTTAACATTTGGAAAAATATTGTTACAATGCGTCGTCTTGAAATTTATAAAATCTGGATTTAAATAGTTAGGCTTATTATTGTTTTGGTTTAAAGATTGCAAAAAATTTAAAACATAATAATGAGATAAAAACTCTTGCGATTGTAATATTTCTACTATTTTTTTATCAAAAATATGATTTCGTAATAAAACTTAAAGGACACTATAAAAATGAAACTTCTGTATAAGCAAATTTTTGTATATAGCTTTTAACTATTTAGCGATAAGTTTTTGAGGTACTGTTCATATAAAATTAAATAACTTCGATTCATAACCGAACTAATCAATACATCACGGTAACATAAAATTTAATTGACAAAACTACATTGACGTTGATTGTTAAAAACCTGTGTTGACGCAAGTGCTAGTACCGGTTTATGTGAAAATGGCTTTAGCCTACAAAGACATATGTTTCTGTAGTAATTGTATTTCAACATAAAAATGAAAATACTGAGATAACTTAATTAATTTAACTTATAATTATTAGTTAGTTAATGATCAATCATTGTTGTACCACAATATAAATTCTTCTTTTTTAGAGATTTATAAAACTTGTAACCACCGTAAACACTTACGATAATAAGTAGTCTTAAGCACGATGTTTTAACTTTTTAAATACTTTTACCTCTAAAAACCAGCTTTTATGAGCCAGTTTGAGTTTGCAAGAAGATTATGCGATTAAGACATCAATAGGCGAGACTGTGTCTGATATAGAAAATGGCGCCCTGCCAACACCGCATTCTCATTTATCTGTCGCAATTCCAGTCTCGCTATTTACATGTGACATAGCTTATAATCACCTTCAAGGAATAAGCTATTTAAACGTTTGATTTACTTTTTAACCTTCAGCCAAGCAAGCTTCTCCTACATGTTGAAGGATACACATTCTGTTTTAAAAGGAAAGAGAGGGTGTATCATCTGCTGTGTCAAGTGCCAAGGGCCGAAGAGTCTAGGACATTGTACGAACCACTTTTAAACCAACAAAATGAACGATTGTCCTTTCATTCATGTCTTATTCATCTCTTTTCTTTTCTTTGAAATAAAAAAAAGATAAATTTGTATTATAATATTTACAGCTAGCTATGCTTACTTGTATAATTTCACAACAGAATAATATGGAATCAATTGGTTTGAATACAGTATCTAATATTTAGTAAAACTTACCATATGAGATGCACTTTTCTCAAATAATAATGTTGCCGGGTGTACGTTCTATGCAAAAATAGCATACACGAAATTAGGTTAACTATGTTGCAATCTAGATGTCTTGTGAATTGATAACAACATACAAAATGTTGGAATTCAATAATTACTGTGTTGATTTCAAAATGGGCTTTTCATGAACATAGCGTTTAAATCATTGATATTTATTGCCAGACATCGAAACTATTACCCAAATTGAAAACGCACCCCGACCTTTATACTGAGAAGGCAATTCCTAAGAGTTAACAGTAATAATATTCACAAGAGTTTATTTAGGTTGGTTTGCAAAACCTTGTGCTTTTAGTTAGGTATTTACAACTGCTATTTACTTTATACCTCGCACTCTTCCTCTTGTCTTGCTCTCAGTCTTTAGATCGTCCCCCAAAATACCTGGTGGGATCTACAACAATATTTTAATCAAATTAAAGTATGTTATCAGTGAAATGTTTAAAGATTTTAGAAATTTCTAGATTTTCTAAATTACGGCAGCACATAAATAATATTTGTAACTTGAAAACTACAGCAACAATTAATTGCAAACAGATGTTTTATTAAAATAGAATCCACACTATCTTGGTCCGAAAAATAGGTGACTGACGATTTATGAAATTTTAATTAAAGAAAGTAAATTCTGCATAATTTATAACTATTTACATAGGCGTATATTGAGAAGAATTGAAACGATTTTGTTAAAAGTAAGTCTAATACCTTAATATTGATTTCGGAACTACTTTTGGGCTAAAGCTGCATAAAATTATATTAAGACAGAGATATGTAATTATAAAATAAGACAGAGATATGTAATTATATAATAAGACAGAGATATGTAATTATAAAATAAGACAGAGATATTCAATAAAGCGGTAAATAAGTAAAACTAACATTTTAATTTCTAAAATAAAATAATTAAACACATTTTATAAATAGTTTCATTTCTTTAAACAAATAAAACAAAAGTCCACCGTCGAATATAAACTGTGTTTTCATCTATATATATAAAAGTGAAATACCACTCACTCACTCACTCATCACGATTTCTCAAAAACTACCGAACGGATTGGAATGAAATTTGGTATGTAGCTTCCTCTAGGGCCATAGGTGCTCGCTAAGAAAAGGTATGAAAAATTTCGAAATTTTAGGAGATCAAAGTTACTAAAATCATAATTTCAGATCTTTTATTATTATAACAATAGTGCTTTTATTATTTAAGATCGATATATATATATAAAAGCCAAATACCACTGACTGACTGAACACTTAAAAAGAATACAATTACGTTAAAAAAACTGAAAAACCAACCACCACGGGCAACGCCGTACGGGTCAGCTAGTAAATTATAAAAATGTATAAATTATTTTATGTAACGGAACTAATCTCATTGACGACTGAATAGAAAACTCGTAAATCCGTCAAACCTAATGCTTTATAATGTGTTTAGTGATGGTTTGAGTTTAGATGGACCAATTAGCGCTCAATTCCTCAAATTAATGGCAACTTTATTGCATCCCATTTTTCAAAGATCTATAGCAATCTTACTTTAACAATAGTTCTGTATTACAACAGGTGCATTCTTTGATAGCTGACATTTTGTAAATTGTTAAACGGATCATTTGTAAATTACATACCAACGTTCTGTTGCGGTCTCAGTGGTTTACCAGAGATTATGTATAATCGTGAGTTATGCAAACAGACCTCATCATATTGTCAAAGTGATTAGTTTGCCCAGTTATTATTTACCTATGATTGGCTAAAGTAATAAGACTCTTAAAAAAATAATCAATTTGTCTTAGCTGTTTGCACATAGCTAATTTGAGTTGCTAAAAGTAATTCGTTTTTGAATGGAATTACTTATTTATGCACAACTATAATATACACAACAGCTACATAAAGTGATTGATACCGTCGCGTTAGTACTTTGACTAAATTTGCTCACATATTATAAATGAGAGCTATATAAAGTAATTGATACAGCCTCATTAATTCTTTATTTTAAAATTAATTACATTGCAACAAATCCATACGTTTATATTTTAAAAGTGTAATTTTATCATACCAGCTTTGCACACGGCTTCTTTATACTAAAAGCAATATTAACGGTAGTTTAAACTGTTTATAAGATACTAATCACTTGATAAAAAATTCTAAAGTGATATTTTTTCTAAAAATGTAGAGAAGGGAAGACACAATAATTTCTCCAAATCAAGATGCGTCAATAAAACCTTTTAACTATTATCATTAATACAAAATTATAATAATTTTAATTGTACACCTGATAAAAATCATTAATTTTCATTATCGAATATTATGCGGATCACTGAATTTAATATCCTATCCTATATATTAAAACACAAAATTAAAAACGTGTGAGACTTCCACTGGACCGATTTACACGCGGGTAGTGTCAAATGAAAGGGATTAACCCATATATTTGCACATTTTACCTTAGATTTTTATATCTGGTCAGTAACTATTTTAAAAACAAGATTACAAGTTTTCTTATGGCGATATAACATGGGGTAAAATTTGAACTTTGCACTTCTTTGAAGAGTTTAATTGAGGTTTTCACTGAACCGTTTTACACGCGGTTTGTTTTAAATGAAAGATCAATCATTCTATAAGTATGTGCACAATTTATTTACATTTTTGAAATAATTTTATTTTGAATGCAATAAAATAACTTTTTAAAACGTTTTCTTTTAAGTTTCCCTAACCAGCTGATTATTAAAACGTGTGATTGTTCATCTAAGAACAGTACCAATAAATGAGAAACATTATGACAAACTAAAAAACGACACTTAAAAAATCAAACTTATATCATTCAAAACGTACTGTGTAAAGATGTGAACGAAAACATAAATTATGTGTGTATGTTGCCGTTATTGCAGGTAAAATAAATTAGGTTATGCCTAGACTGTTGATGAACCAACACCTACATTTTCATACATCCGTTACTATAGCAACCGATTAAATAAAATAAAAATAAAACAGTTAATTCAGATGTTCAGCTTAGTACAAAGTAATAATTATTTTAAGTTAGTCCTGGACTGAACCAACACATGTTTCAAGACACACAAACCAATAAAAATTGAGTTATGGAATTTAAAAAATAAGAAAAAGCTTTGTTACATCCTTATTAAAAATAAGACATATTATAATTTAATTTTAGGCCTATTTATTGATAATATACGGTAATTGATAGTGAGTAACCAATATTAACAGCTGATTTCAAAACATGAAACAATTATTAAATAATTATAACTGCTGTTATAAAATGTACGAAATAATTTCATTTGAACATACCATCTTAGTTTTGAAGTTATTATTAATCCTACACCTTTATTATAAATAAAACATAATATATATGTTTTAAGGAAGTTACATTGGGGGTTGGCGTGTGGAGCACCCAGGGGTCTCCCCTAGTACAGTATTAAGTTTATAAAAACCTTCTAATTGTCTTTGTAGTGATCCCCTTACTGGTATTTACACTACCGCGGTTTCGGATATCTCAAGCATCCATCCTCAGGTATCACTCTTGCCAGGTCGACTGATCATTAAAAGTTATTAAAATACATAACATAACACACACAGAAACACTTTTACGGCGTTGAATATGTTTATAAGAAAAAAACATCTTTAAGGAAACATTTAGTATTTGGCTCAAACAATCTTCAAAATATAGAGTAGGTGGAACATTTAAATGTTCAAAATTATCTTCTGGGACTTTTTGTGACAACTAGAAGATAAAATATAACATTATAAATTTTGTCTCGTGCTTTTGGTATTAAAATATATGAAAAAATGCAAAACAATGAAACGTCAATAAAAAAAGTTACTACCGCGAAATTACTATATGGGTAATACGATATGGGTTTAAACATTTTAATCTGTTTGAATCACAGAAATAATAAAGCTAATCACAGTACTTATAAAATAAATAAATGTCGTATACGAATAAATAAATAACGATGGAGAATACAAGAGGGAATAGTCAAACCATACAGGATATGCAAGAGTGGAGTATAGCCTACTATCATTTAGTACATATCGCTACAGAAACGTACTATAGAGATCAGTTGATAACATTGATTTACATACACTCCGAAAATATTCATTGAGTTACGTATCCTACATTCCTGTGATTTATCACCTGAACATATTCTGACTGTATAGATTAATCTATATGTGGTAACTGACATGAGATGCTTGGCCATTTTTGTATAGTTAAAACTGTAAAATGGAAGCAATTATTTTTTACATGAAATTATATAATCTAATATTTTTGTAATACCGTCAACATAATTTGAATACCAGTTGAGCACAGAGGAAAAGCAAGCTTATAAAACAAATATGAATAGCAATTACAAAATAAATATATTTTTTAAACTAGAGGTCATTCATTTTTCTTAATTTATGCACATCAATCATAAATATATGTTATAAATAAATAACGAAACCGAACTTTTTTGTAAAAGATTTAATTTATTCTATCTTTAATGTTTAATGTTGCTTTAATATCCATTTTTGTATTTTTAAGGAATCTTTTCGCACATATTATTTATAAAGTATAATATAACACTTACGAACCAACGAAAATTAAATATTTAACATATACGTATAATATATTTTAATAGTAATTTTTTTTAATATTCTATCAATAATTAATAAAAATGAGGTAAATGTTTAAAAGAAACAAAAAATATAAAACTTTAGTATAGTTTTATGCAATTTGTTTTTAAATACACAAAGCCGTCTTTTATTATTTTTCAATTTACACAATGAAAATTTCCAACTTACATATTATAAATAATATGTTTTAAACCCCTTGCAAAAGTACGTTTATGAATTTATTTTTGTTGAATAACTAGGAAAATATAACCTATGAAATTACAATAACAAAGAGAAAATTGAAATACTTTATGCATCAAGTATATACGGTTTATGCAAAGCTATGAATATTAATTAAAGGATAATTTCAGAGTTAACTTTTTGTAACAAAGGCTGTATTTTATACGCATGGGGCACGAGAGAAGACAAATTACTTCCGGCTCAGGTAAGCGAGTCTGATTTTGTATATAATATACGGTATTGTTCATGAGGCTAAGTAAGCATATAATTGTCCATGTTGACCTTTGGGACGTTGTGAGTCTTTTGTTTTGTATCACCCAAATGCAAATTCAAATATAAATGTGAGAGCTATATACGATAAATTATAAAGTAGTGTTGTGGTTATATCAAAGAGTGTGGATCTGTTAAGTACGTCAACTATACTGGAGCAAAAGTCTGTTTCGGCTAGGATAGTAAAATTATATTTATGTTTTGTATATGCAGTTACGTTTTAGTATTGTTCCAAATAATTATTTTAATTATTCAGTTTTCAAAGCAATCAAGCATTACAAAAAAAAAAAAAAAAAAACGGCGACCTAATGCTAAACATTCGACATTTACCGTGCACTAAGCATAAATTAAAAGGTTGTTAGTTAAATTTACTTTATATACAGGCAGCCATCACAATAGTGTTTTAGAATTAAAATTGAAACACAAAAGTCTCTTGATCTATGATTTATTTAAGCACTGCCATCAAGGAAAAAGTTAAGTACTGGCACACGTGCTAACGGCAATATTTGGCAGTGGGGAGTTTTATTATGGGAAGAACCGCTATTATCAAAGAAGCTTTATTTATCCCGCCATATGAGGGCTCTTGTAAACTGTTGTATTTGACAAAGGTCGTGTGTTAGGGGTTTAATTTGTCTCGTAAGGTTACTCGAAGGAATTAGACAAATATATTTGCTACTCGTTTTACCCTTAGTACTAACCATATATAATTATATATGCGGTAAATTTAGTAAGGCAATATAAATAATATTTTTAAACTAATCAACAGTTGTTACAGAAACTATACATGTATTACCTATTGCCGTTATGGTTATGTGGATGGTTATGTGGATGAACACCATGATCATAAGACCACTAGTCGCTTATGCGGCGGTAGTATGGTGGCCTAAAACAGTTCAGAGTGTTGTCGGTGGGAGGCTTGATAGTGTCCAAAGAGTGGCTTGCCTGGCTGTCACAGGTGCTATGGAGTCGACTCCGACGGACGCTTTAAATGCCCTCCAGGATCTCCCCAATCTTCGAGTGTTTATACAGGGGTAGGCCAGGATGGGGAAGTACAGACTGCAGCAGGTAGGCTGCTGGAGAACAAGATGGCCTGCAAAGGGTCAATGCAAAATAAATCAGGGGTCTCTAAGGAAGTTTTAAACATGTCGTCTGACCACATGATTTAAAAACTCTCTATTGAGAAACCCTTCAACACAAAAATCTTCTCTAAGGAAGAATGTGAGTCTGGAATGAGCTTATATGACGAGCAGGATTTAGTCTGGTTTACAAATGGAAGACGGAGACGGGAACAGTGGTTAGAGTCAATGGGGTTCAATCTGAGGGCTCCACGGTCTTGTATTTAGGCAAACATGCTACTGTTTTTCAGGCAGAGGTTTGTGCGATCTCGGAGTGCATAGGAGAGAATCTTAGAGTGGGATACAAAGTTAAGAATCCTGATTTTTTTTCTGATAGCCAAGCTGCTATCAAAGCGCTAAATTCATATAGAGTAAAATCTAAAGTGGTGTGGCACTGCCTCAAGGCATTGATGAAGCTTAGCCAGGGGAATGAGGTTTCTGTGTGCTGGGTCCCTGGACATTCATGTATTGATGGCAATGAGAGAGCAGATGAGCTAGCCAGGAAAGGGTCTGAGTCACCCCTTGTGGGCCCTGAGCCGATGCTTGGGATTTACTATGGGCATGCCAGAGCATCGGTTGAGATGTGGATGCAGGAGGGCAAAGACAAAGCCTGGATGGTTTCAGGAACAAGTGGACTTGCCAGGAAGTTGTTAAAACCAGGCAGGAAACATGCTGAAGAACATATCTCACTAGGAAGGGATAACATGAGATGGGTGGTTGGCCTATTGACGGGTCATTGTCACCTCAGGAAACACCTACATATAATTGGGATTGACGAGGAGGGTATATGTAGGAAATGGCTGAAGAATCGGCAGAACACATCTTGGAATGTGAGGCTCTAGTAGAGCCAGAACTTTTACACTAGGCCCCCAGGTCTGGAAAGGGAAACCATCCTAGGAAACCCAATAGGTAGTATCTGTGCCTTTATGAGGAAGATGGGTATTACTGGGTTGGAATAACTAGGTAATTTAAGGGGGCAAAAGATCTATTTGGTCGACGCCGGCAGGGTTCTTTAGGATCTTGCAACCCATGGAAAAATACTATTGCCGTTAGAAAGTACGTTATAAATTATTGTACACATTTTAAGATTGAATAAATAAATAACCAATCGACTTAAAAACATGGAAATTGTTTTATTAAATAGCAAATTTAAAACAGTTGTATTACCAATGAAGGACAAAAAGATTACTGTTACTCATACTTTTACAAGGAAACTAAACTAATTCCACGTGCTCTCCGAGGTTTGCACGCAAAGTTTGTAGTCTAAATTCAACCTCACACCATGTGTTTCTGAGCATTGCTGGAGTTATGCTTCCAATAACCTCTCGAACTCTATTCTTGAGTTCCTCAATATCTTGAACTTTTTTGGCGAAGACTCTGTCCTTGACATAGCCCCACAAAAAAAAGTCTAAGGGTGTAATGTCTGGGGAACGTGGAGGCCAAGGAATTGGACCATCCCGTCCAATCCAACGACCAGGAAACGTGTTATTTAGGTAGTCACGTACTATCTTACCCCAGTGTGGAGGGGCACCATCTTGCTGCCAGTAAACATTGTTTACCAGCTGACTATGTCACAACACAAGTCATTAAGAAGAATCATACCTTACACCCACAGTTTAAGTGACATTTTTACTTTCTTTTTATAACTACTTTTTATAATTATTGTAATGTGTACAATTATTAATTTTCAGTCAGTATATAAAACTGTTTTAAATTTGCTATTTAATAAAACAATTCCCATGTTTTTAAGTCGATTGGTTATTTATTTATTCAATCTTAAAATGTGTACAATAATTTATAACCACCCTGTATACTAAACGTTTTGACGAATACCAAGTATTTAGATTTTAATCAACCTCTTCGTTTAATTTGATCAGAGTCCACGTAAACCCTATTTTTTATCATACAAAATTATAAAGTGAAGTTTTTAATGCACGCGTTACGTCCGTAAAATTACTCTTTATTGTAGTGATTCACTACTTGCTCAAAAAGTCAGCTGATTCAATAACCAGCTGACTTCACTTTGGCACTATTTCCTTAAAGTATTTTATTGTACCAGAACCAAAAAGTACTGTACGCAAACAATTAATTAACTGCGATAAAATAACAACATCAACTTCAAAAGATTCAGCTGTTTACCAACTGATATGTTAAATCGCGATCTAGGGCAGTATGATAAAAGTTCTAAAACATATAATTTATGTACCAGTGATGACCTGTACTTTTCTGAACAATCTGTTAATATATATTAAGTGATTAATTTAAATTGCAACACTTTCTTTTGCTGTTTCGTGCCCTACAGAGATTTACACTACTTTGAAGAATGTATACTTTCAAGAACACGTTAAGTAAAATAAAAGTTAAATGTATTATTTTGGTTGTATTATATACGGTTGTTTCCATTTTTCATTTTTAACTTCTTAAATAAAATAAAAATTTCGGCCGGACCGTTTCTCTCAGTGTAAGATTTTTTCCAAAGCCAGTTTGTGGCTTAACCGTAAGTCGAATTTAAAAACTAATAATATTTTTCGTTTTGCAAATTTAATTTTCAACAAAATTGTATTATTGATTTATTCCATATCTCTAACGGTAAGCTCACAAAATGGCCGTAAACTTCAAATTTGTTAAACAAATGGTTGAAGTAAAATTAACAAAGTTATTAGCTCAAGAAACAAGCATGTTCAGTAACGAAAGGAAAAAGTTCAACTTTAGGCCTAAATATAAAGTAGTAAAAATGTTTTGTAATTTTTTTCATAAATGTATAAAAAGTTTCGTAATTTAGTTCTAAATAGAACTATATAAAAATATTTATCAATTTCAAATTTCTTATTTTGAAAAGACCAGTTTTTATTTCCCTACTACAAGACTGCTAACAAAACTAAGCCTATTTTGAATAGTAATGTAGGAATATATCCTTTGACCAAAAATGACATATTATTATAAGAAAGTGTAGAGAATAAATCAAAGAATTGAACTGTATACTTGTAAATTATTATTTCATAAAAGTATTTGACTTAGCTTTAGTAGAATTACAAAATGAGATGAAATAAATGAAATCTCGTGGCGATAAAGAACATACAAAAAATGACCGTTGGACAGCGTGGGAAGTGTTGGTACATGGGTTGAGATCACTATCACGACGTTTTAACATAGTTTTTTTTCATTATTTCTAATATTGGAATATGATATGGAACTGTTAATACATTGTTAAGTTTCAGTTATTTAAGTATGAAAATATTTAATTCTATGTTTTCCCTCAACAACGCGATATTTTAGCTATCTTACGAATTATAAACCTAAATAAAACACAATGCTCCCTAAAAGAAATTTGTTAGCAGTTAAAGCTCAAGAAAAGAATAAAAACGAGAACTAGAAATCCCGGAATCGCGGGAATTGCGAAATAATGTTACACTGGCTCAACCTTCTGCTTACTTCCTTACTGGCACACTATTTTTAACCTAAGCTCAAAACCACATTTGTTATTTCAACGAGTGAGGTCTAATGTTCAAAGAACTACTAGTAGCAATAATTAATAATCAACTGTGTATTTGTTGGTGGAAAGAACTTTTAGACATAACTGGGATATTAGCTCAGACATATATCCTTTCCGGCGGGGTTTAACAGATTTACAATATTAAATGAAACTTTATGATCGCGTAATCACGTTATGCCTTCGTCCAAACCCTTATTACGACCGTAGAAAGCTTTAACTGCCGTGAAACTGCAACGGCAAAGTCGTTACTTACCCCTAGAATCTCTTTGCCTTATCAGGACCGAGTCCATAAAGTTTATTGTTTTATTTTTAGCTAAATCAAAATAATTATTTATTAGAAGTTACAGATCAAATATATTTATGCAATACTATTTGTAATTGAACTATTGTTCAACTATTTTGGGAAAACTATAGACTGTTCTAATGAATTTATAGCGAATGAATTATTGGCATATGTATTTTCAGTTATTAAAACATGATTCAAACAAATTTAGGTATGCTTATTCAATGTAACCAAAAACAGTTTAAGAATAAATATTATCTTGAAGTATTGAATAGAAGATGTAAACACTTTTTTTAAATTTATTTTTGTACGAAACTGTCTCGGCGAGGATTATAAAAAGTAAAATCATCGAAATTATACACAGTTGATTAATTCAATCAATATATGCGAAAATACAATTTGTTTAAAATATTTTCGGGATTCTCAACCTTTCTTTCAAAGTCCATATTATTTCAATCATAAAATGCTGTCATATTGTAGTTTTCTTATGTCATTTGCTGTTAGGAAATAAAAAACTAAATTTGATAATTTTTAAACTATTGATTGTTAAAATCTTTACTGAAAATCAAGTAGAAAATTTACTTTTTAGACTATTTTGGTACACTACTTGATATTAACATAATTTGACCTCTGTCGCTATATACAACCCTCTTCCCCCAGTTCCATCTAGCTACGCATATCCTGTATAGACCTAATCTTAATTGACACATGTGTGAATATTACGTTGACAGTATTGATAGTGTGGAGCATATTTAAGGAAAAATACACATTTATTTTATAGTTTAAACCTTTACAGATGTGTCGTTTTTAAATTTGTATAATATAAATATGCAAAGTAAAATAAAAACGTTAATTGTATCTGTAATTATAAGCAAATATTGAATAGATAAGTAAAGTTTAACCTGGTTGTAGGTATTTAAAGTATTTTGTATGTAACTTATGCAAAGAAACACAAAACAAAATCTAACCCAAACTACGAAAAGAATTATGAATATTTGGTAAACTGTCTAAAATTAAAACTGAATATGAAATTTATATATATATATATATACCGGGTGTCCCATAAAGGTCCCCCTCTTTAATTTTTGAACGACTGTAAATTTTCAAACAATCTTTTGTAAATGTTATTAACATAAGTCAAAGTACTTTTTTATGTTGTTTAGGGTTTCAACCCTCACTCCTAAATAGGGGTTGCTGGGGGTATTTTTTATTTTCAAATAGCAACCCCTAGCAAGTTGCATATCATTTTTAAAGAGGATAAAAAAAGAAAATGAATGCCGCAAACTAGACCTCTCTATGACTTCTCAAACTAAAGTTATGGTAAAAAATGTATCACCGTAATTAGATTGTTGAACTATCCCCCACTAAAATTTAATTTTATAAACGGTGTACGACTTAAGCTAAGGACACTGAAAATTTTTCCTGACAATGATCACTCTAGAGCTTAGTTGTTAAATTTTAGAGTTTGTTGTTATTTTTAGTGGGAGATAGTTCAACAATTTTATTACGGTGTTCCTTTTTTTACCATAACTTTAGTTTAAAAAGTCATAGAGAAGTCTAGTTTGCGGCATTCATTTTCTTGTTTAACCCTCTTTAAAATGATAAGCAGCTTGCTAGGGATCGCTATTTGAAAATAAAAAACTACGTCCAGCAATCCCTATTTAGGGGAGAGGGTTGAAACCCTAAATCACATAAAAAAGTACTTTGACTTATTATCTTACTAACATTTACCAAAGATTGTTTGAAAATTTACAGTCTGCCACGCCGCACACGCGCAATTGTTTTTATTTTTAAATTTCTCGCGGTCGCAAGGTTTTTCGCCCTTTTTTGGGACGTCACTTGCCACTCCTCACCAGCTTCTATTCTTAATTTGAGTTTGCCCTTAATATTTTGCGCGTATACGTGGACAAGAAATAGGAAATACGCTAACTTTCCTAAATCTTAAAAGATTGGTTTGTAATAAATACACTTTAGATAAAAAATACTAGCTCTAGTCAGACTCCCTCTCTGGGTCGTGTCGTTTGAAGTTATTTGGTCACACACAAGAAATAATAAACCTTATCAACTATCCTATTTTAGAGCACTGATTAACTTATGGTATAGGGTATTTAATTTATAAATAAAAAGGAATTAAAACTTGAAAACTAAACATTTTTAATTTCAAAAAACAAAAACAAATTAATTATCTTCCAGTTATTAAAATTTCAAACAAGTATATTATAGATATTTACACACATGATATTTTTTACATTTATATTGAAACGCGTTTATACCATTGTGAGAATAGGGAATATTCCTGAATGATTTTACTTTTACACTTTCCCCTGAATTTACAGTTAATTTTAATATTATTTATTTTTAAATTTTATTATTGGATTATTTTTCTATTATTTAAAATTTATATAGCTTGGTTATTTGTTACTCACAAATAATTATGATTTATCGCAGCTTTCCTCCTCGGTGGTTTAGGCCTTGGAATGAAGTCCTTGATCTTCTTCTTTCTTCCTTCCTCTCAGGATCTCTCCTCTTCTTTGATGTAGAATGATTTCTTTCTTCAATCCCTTAGGATCCTTCTTCTTTAACTTATAGCGATTTATTACGGCCCGCTCAACTGTACCGGAGTTGGTGATATTCGCCGACCGACTTGCTGCTTCTGCAGATCTATACGTGGTTCTCGGGTGACTACCTTAACGCAACTGAATTTAATTTTTCTTCCCTCTACCTTGTACTTTTGAAATCGAAGTCAAGAGATTTACTCTTTTCCTTTTGACAACTCCGCTTCTCTGGTGCTTTAAAGGGTCCTTCTAGCTTGTAGAATCTTCTTTTATTTATTTAATTTAATTCCCACGCCTTCATTTTAATTAATCCACTTTAGTTTCGTAGATAATTAATTATTTAACTTTCCGTGCAATAAGTAATTGTATTGGTCTCGGTGGTGGTCGCATGACGTCATCTCTCCAAGCTCGCTCCGTACTGTTTACTTAGACATTGCCGGTTATTACAAGATTTAATTAAATTTTGTATGCAAAACTTTCAAAATGCTCTAACTTTGTAACCCATGGTCCGATTTTGGATTTCTGCAGCTCATTTGATTGCTGACCATCTTCTGCTTTCTCCCTCCTTTGAGTGGTTGTTCTAGGGTTCCTGGTTCTCCAGTTATCGCCTTCGCTAGTTTTTCCTTAATTTTAAATTTTAAATTCTTCAAAATGGTCCAAATTCGAATTTTCTTGGTTCTACCTTATTCGTCTGGTTCCCAAACGTTCAAAACTGATCTTCTTTCTTCAATCTTCACATCGGGCACGGTTCTGTGGCCTATCCTATGTCTATCTCGAATTTTGGATTTGGCAACCCCCCTTTTTGGTTTATGCCCTTTTCTCACATGGTATATTACAAAAATATATATACTACATCTTATTTAATACATATTTATTTCTGTAGAAACTTATTTCCCCCGATTCATTCATTTATTTTAATATGTTTATTTTTGAGCCTTTTTCTTTAAAAATATTTAATTATATTAATTTATTGTTATTTAATTATTATTAATTATTTATTCTTTATTTTATCCCCATTTTAGATTTTCGAAATTTTCAAATTTGTGAATTTTAGCATTTTTTCTGCTATGTCTTTGCTCTATAACTTTTTCATTTTCTTAATTAAAACAATTCTGTTAATTAGATTATTATCATCTTTTTCTCCTCTACCCATTACATTTAAAATAACCTACTACTTTTATTTTTGAAAATATATTAAAATTTTACATTGTAGCCTTTCACGGCGCATAGCAACAGACAGAGTTTTGCAATATTCGACAAAACCTGACAAGAATTATCCTGTCGATTTCCCTTAGAATAATTCACTCCGCTTGGCTACTATTACTTTTAACATTGGCTAAGCCTGCAATTTATAAAATAATTATTTTAAATTATTTACTTCCTTCTTACACCCAATTTTCCTTTGATATCTCTTTATAACGTGTTATTTTACTTATTACTAATTATCAATTTACATATTTAGGCCTATTGGCTTCTATATACGACTTTAAATGTTAGGCCTAATTATTCTAGTAATTAGCCCATTTGTCTCGGGTTTTTGCCCGTGGCAAGTCGTTCAAAAATTAAAGAGGGGGGGCCTTTATGAGACACCCAGTATATATTTGTATTGTAAAATATCTTACAATGAATATTTGTCATCATTAATTTTTTAATTTATAACCAGGAAAAAGCCCCACTAACTGCTGTGTTTATATTACATACTTCACATTTATCCTTAGGTCTACTCACTATAAGTTTTATATCAAGCGTCATGTTTCATAGACTTTTGAGAAGGCAGTAACTTACTATAGGAAATCAAACTAAATTAATTTTAATCGCTTTTTGTGATTTCTCATCGAGAAGATGAAAAAGTATGTTTCTCTTTTAAGGCTGAAGTTTTCCCTGAGCATACGAAACACAAATCTTACTTTTAATTACGTCTACCAAATCACAGCCAATATCGATATTTATTATTCTTATCTACAAAAAAAAAAATGAAAAAACAAAAACAATCTCTGAACAATATCATAAACTGATTCCACGTATATATAACCTTTTGTATAACCTTGTTAGAATGTATAAATCTAACTATGAATATCGTGAGAAATAAATCAAACTGATAAAGTGTAAACAAATAATTATCCCACAGTGATTGATTGTACACAACTTTACACTTTGTGATGTAGTTTTTGTACATATTCGTTTTGTAGCTCAAATATACCACTCAACGATTAACTGCCAATAAACGAATTAACCGACAAGTTACATGAATTTTATTACTTTAAGGCCTAGTTAATTATTCGGTTTATTAGAGTAGTAAAACATTTGGCACAACGCCATCTAGTTGCGGCACTACGATACAGTGATGTGTTACTTTCTTACAAAGCAGAGTTCGCCACTTGTGTTCCAATAAACATAACTACGTTACCATTCGCGTTTGGTTTTGCGATTTGATCTGAAACTGAAATAAGGTTTGTGGGAGACCGTAATGATAGTATCCATAATGTACCGACTATTATAACATATAAAACCATAAATGGGTTCGTGCGATGTAAACTCTTGTACGTATAATGTGACTTGTCTCTCTGAAAACATTAAAACATTATATAAACACATATATGCAGCTTGTATTCTAAGAGATTTAATACAAACTAAAAATCCCAGTAAGTTCATAGTACTAAATTATCGTTTATACATTTTGGTTTTACAAACAATAAATAATAATGAGTTTTGGAAGCAAATGTACAGACAACATTAATTTAGTAATTTATTAAATATAATATTATTATGTGTTAACCAAAACTGCCAATTTTATAAACCTATTTATATTTTTTAAACACGATACTATTTTAGGAATTTTTAATGCAGCAACATTTTGGGAATGTGTTTTAAATTATAGTTAAGATTCGTGGGTAGGTTCTAATAATTTTTAAAATACAGTAAATTTAAATATATTATTAACTCGTTGTTGTATATAGGGGGTATGTTAAATTAATATAGTATAGTAAATATATTATAATTCAGTAAATTACAATATGGCTTTCATTACAGAATAAAAAAAAATATTTCCTTAAAATGGATGCAAGATAACAGTATAAATAAACTTAAGAAATGTTGAGGTTAAAAGGACGTTTTGCAAAGTATTTATTCTTTCTAGTATTTAAGTTTTTAAACGATAACTAATTTTGAAACTTATTGCAATAAGTTGGCTTGAAGAATTATTGTATAAAATTCCACTCGTAAGAAATCTCAGAACGAATAAAATTACAATCTTAAAGTAAGATTTTAATATTCGCGACACTTAGGTTACAATGTTACGAATTAAATTTGATAGTAGACTACGTTCCTAATAAGGCATGTGTAAATAACGAACACAGAGTTATATTAAAAAATATGAAATGTAGCAGTATAATGTAAAATACTACGTAATAACTGTTGTTATTACTAAGTAAGACACATTTAATAATAGTGTTAAAAAATTATTAATTAATTGTGACTACTAGTCAATAAATAACTACATTGATAAGTAAAAAAAAAAAAAAACAAAAAAAAAAAAAAAAAAACGAACCTAAATATTTCTTCTTATTGGTAATCAAATTTAATATTTATTACTTTACCTGTATATTATATAATACTGCTTTACATTTTAGGATGTAATATGCATTTAGATTGAGAAGTTTAGTTTAATAAATTAAAAGATAAATAGTTCGTTTAAATAATCCATATATATTTCATTGTTTTTACTGTGTAATAGATACCTAATTACTTGTTAGTTAGACTAGTTAATAAATATACAATCCATTTGAGTGACTATAATATTTTAATTGCTTTTAGATAATGATCTTTTCTTTAAACTCTTAGATTTAATTAAATAACTTGAATAACTACTGACAAATGTATACGAATTTCTTTCAGGTATGTTTCTGCAAAAGTATTCACATCGGTAAATGTAAGTAAACTTATTCAATCATACTTCACAAAACCTTAGTAAATTGGTCTGAATATTATTTTATGCTAACCAAATTAAGGGCCTCCTCCAGTAAACGATAAAGCAACCGTAAACGCAAGCGCTGAGCACTTTGACATCGCCTCATTTCAGACCATTTTATAAATCCATCTTTTGTAATTGAGTGCTGGAAAAAAACTGTATACTCTTTATAAAATTGTGGATCCGGCTTGCGTTTTACTTTTAATTGTTGTGTAAAGAAAAAAGTTCAAACTTCGTAATTAAAAAATGTCAACTACATGACAAATGAAAAAATAAAAAAAATATGAAACGCAAAACGGATGCGTATTATAACTGTGCTTAAAATGAGACCTTGCAAAGGATTTTATGTTACAAAATAAATGAAACAAATGGTTTAAAATTTAACATTGCTCTTATGGGATAAAAAACCAAAATGGCCGCCTACAGCAGACCCTTAAATAATAGAAATTTAATTGAATAATAGGAATAATATTGTACATATTTCATTTAATAAAGTAGAATTAAGTTTTCATTGCAAAATCACCGAAAGATGGAAGGATTAGTGGTGCACTCTGCTTTATTTGTTATACTTGTCACCTCACATTTGAGAGCAAGTGTTTCTATATTTATGAGAGACAATACAACGCTTTTTTTTTAAATGTCTTCATTCTGCCTAATTAACTGGAAAGTAGAACTTCTAAAATTAAGTTGACATTTTCCCCATGAATGAACAAAAACCTGACTAACTCAATTATGATAAATCAAAGTTCAATCGGTCACTTCAGTAAAGACATTAGAACATGCTCAATTTGAAAAATAAAAAAAAGGACTTTTTGTCTTCAATTTGGTAACAAAACTACTTTCATTTAACTTAACTTTGTTGTTGCTTTTCTTATATTTCTATGTTTTCTTAGACGTAGACATATCTCAATTGATAACTTATTATTAATTTATTTCAAAAATTAATCCTTTTGGATAATAAAAATAAATCTTAGTTTTTATAATATGAGGCACACATACTACAATAGTAATATTTTCAAATTAAATACACTTGTATAGGTAAATAATGTGTAGTGTATATTTTACATTATAATGCTTATTCATTCTGACATTGAGTACAAACTTAATTTAACTTGCAGATTATTATCAAAAGATGTTATTTATTTTTGTAAATAAACCAAATACGAGTAGAGTATATCGGGATCTGATTCCTTATTTTTGTTTTACTGCATGAATTTCTTACCTTCAGACTCCAAATTGATGAATTAAAAATAAAATACTACTTGGTTCTTTGGGATCAAATAATAAGTATTAATTTCATACTTTTTACGTAGATATTTAAGCCACATTCCATAATTGTATAAATTCAATAGAGTTTAATTATTTATTAGCAACGATATTGTTTTTAAATTAAAATAATATTTACAGATAAAATACATTTGTCTTGACTTATTTTTGCCTAATTGTTAACGTATATGTTTTAATACAATCAGCCTAGTTATAATTTTCATTCACCACATTGTTATTTAATCGATTTCATTTTGGTTCTGTCAACCATAATATTAAAACTTACATTCAGAATTTAAAAGTAAACACAAGTCTATTATATATTTAAATAAAAACAAAAAAATGTATAATAACAATATAACAACACATCATATAATATTAAATTACAATGTATTATTAAATACATAATAAAAGCACATAATAAATATACATAAACATATTTTAAATAATTTACAATTACCAAATCAATACAGATTTTCATTTTGTGCTACCCATATAGTAAATCACAGAATATAAGCAATTTAATGTAAATAGGCTACTGTTTCAAAGCTACCTAACCGTTCACAAGAAATATTATTTTAGTCTCAGTACTTAGTCTGTCGTATAAGCTATCAACGGTTAAATTGCCTCCTCTGTTGGTTTGAGCACATATTTATTTGTCTAGTTTAAACTTATCTGAACTACATAAATTGTAGAGAGACCTTATACTTAATTGAATTTGAACTTTTTTCTAATAAAACGTAGTACATAATATATAAATTAAAACACATGTACATTAAAATGCATCTTATTTTTTAATATAACTCCGTAATAGAATATAGACGAGTCTTGCCTCATGTGGCAAGAATAGTTTTCTTCAGGGTTTTAAAGATAAGCCCCAAAAATAGTGAAATACTTTAAAAGTCATAAATAATTGTTTTAAATTTTTTTACAAAGAAATCACATTCTCATTAGAATGGAATAATTTTTATCATTTTCGGCAAAAACGTTGTGGATGATTTAATTTAAAACTGCCCATACAATCTATTGTACGATATTCTGTTTATGTTTTACTTTATTATATACATTTACATTACATAAGATCTATCTAAATGAAGTTAATTGCAAGTTGGATACGTTTCATTTCAATGAGGATGATAATGGCGAGTGTGTAATTGTTAAATGTAAAAAAAAATAATTATTTACTTTATTTTCGTTATAAGACAGTCAATTTTTATGCAAAATTATTTTATCAGTGCTTATTTAAAAGGTTTTTATATGTACTTTAAAAATTTATCTTGAGGTTTCCCCAAAAATTTCACCATTTTCAAGTTATTCAATGTTGAAGGTTTTCAATTTCGAGTTTCTCCGTCCTTCAATGAGCAATAACTCAGTTTGTATTGGGTTTACAGAAGTCATTAAAAAACGAATGTCTTTGTTTTTTTATTAGCTACATTTTTGTTGCAATGATTTTTCGATAAAAATTAAAACCTTTCAAGTTATTCGTGAAAAACTGTTAAAAAAATGCGTTTTTTCAATGAAAATGCATAATTTCAATCCTAAATAACTCGGAAAGTATCAACTTTAAAAAAACTTTATAGAACAAAAGTTGCTTAGAAGTGGTCTATCGATCTCCCAGTTAATTTTGTTTAACAAAGTTTTCACTCCCTAGAAGGGGTAGATTTCACCCCTATTATAAAATCCCGCTTTGGCACAGGGTAGATTTTGAAAAAGGTTATAAATCTAAATTCCAATTTTCAAGAAAATCTATGTTGGTTCTCAAAATTGAACGTGAAAACGGCTGATGACTGGACTAATGTAAATTAATTGATACAAAACATGTTTGTTTGCTTGAAATTGAGCCAAACGTTAATTCCTTAAACACATTTACACCAAGTGTATTTTCAGTATAATGTATCAACCCTGCATAATTTAAATTATATGGGATGTCTAGGATATAAATTGTAAAAATACATAGCTGATAACATCTTGTATTATGTTTAATTTATTTGTAAATTAAAACGTACGAATTTATTTACTAAACTAAGATTATCAAAAAAACCTAGTTTTATTATTAACGATATCAAATAACTTAACCCATTTTTTGTGGAAACATAAAGGTAAATACTCAAAAACATTGTATTTATATTTGAAATCTCTGAGTACATTACAAAAAAACTCATAAATAGCTTTCATTGTTCTTTTTTTAATTTCTATAACAGTTTTCTCAGAACGAAATTGAGATGTAAAACGTTTTATTATTTGAAATTTTGAAAGGAATAATAGTTCCCACATATGATTTGTTAATTTCAGAACAAACAATGTGTAAAAATCAGTTTTGTAAAGTAAATTTACGCCTTACTTTTAATGTATATGTTTGATTAAAAATTTACGCAACTATCAAAGTAAACAAGATTTCAAATATTTTAATCGTCATATGTTTTCACAATACAAATTGTAATAATTCGTACTAAATAAACAAGAAGTAGTTTGACAATTTAAAAATTTAATGCAAGCATTTTAAATCTGAATTTAACAAGCTTTACAACAACACAAAATATACTATAATGATCCCGAAAAAGATTTAGGAATAAGAGCTTTTAGGCCAAATCATTTCTATTTCTTTACATTATAATAGAAGATATTTGTAACAACTAATTAATGAAAAGGCAAATTTAATTGCGACTATATATTTTTCATAGTATTTGAAAAAATAAACATTTTAATAAAAAGGAAGAATGTAGGATCTATTTGGTAAAGGGTAGGTTCTAATAAGGCTAATGGGGATGTATATATTATGCATGACGCATATGCCACTGGATGTTGCGGGAAGGGTTACTCTGGCATTTTGAGCTTAAGTGAAGGTGAGGTCAGTGTTTATTACGCATTAATGTATTCCACTTCACAGTTGAAAATTACAATCAATTTTCAGTTTGGTCTTTCCATAGATAAAATCTGGTACATAGATTGTCTATTTACTATTTATTTTTTTTTTGTACGATTAAATAAACAAAACATAAAAATATAATAATTATTAAAATTATATTTTTTTTAAAATTTTAACTAATTATAACCTCATTGTTTTAGGTATCATTAATATTTTTAAATCTTATCTATTATTTATGATTTAATATCAAAAACATACAAAAAATAAGAATCCTAGACAATCCTACACTTAAAACATTATTAATTTAAAACCTTCATGAATGCAGTTATATACTGATTATAACTTATTTTTCAGAAACTAATGTACATTTTTCATTGTGTTTGCAATTTTTTTTAAAATTATAAGGTTTATAAAAACCGTAAAAATCTTGCCCCATATTATGAAATGGTTGGAGGTATGACTGAAGGTTTAATACAAAAGTACAAGTACTTTAAAGTCTCTTTGATATAATATCCTACTTGACAACATTGCTATCCGAAATATTTAAAATAAGCTCTTTATATTTGCCCCAAAGTTCAAAATCCTTTCGATAACTTTTGAAAAAATGCTTAAGTTTGAAAGATTACTCCCTTCCTTCGGTAATGATGTGAAATTTGTATTTAGTATTATTCATGAGACTAAGCAAGCCTAAATATACGACAAAAGTAATAAAGTATAAGTGCATTACATCATACAAAATATACATATTGCCTAGAATGTAAATTTGTTTTATTACGAACGTTCTAAAGTAATCAGTAAATAAAAAAGATTGTAACTTATTATTGTTAGCATAACCTATATTTTACCACAGTTTGTTGAATTGAATGACACTTTTGTGATGTTTCACCCTAATTAAGGAGCTTATATAAATAATTTTTTTCTAAAATTATAACATTTTTGAAGTTTATATTTTGCTTATTGAACATTTCACATTTGCTCCCGAAAATGTATATTTTCCTATTATTTATGACAACATTAATATATCAAATTTTAATGTATTACATAATAAGAATAACGTTGAAACTCAAGTTACAAAAGAACTAATTTATTTGACAACGCTATATTTAATTATAGGCTACAATAATTTAAATCTAATGTAAGTTTAATGAAGAGGATTTTTTTGTTGGGTTGATAAAATGTTGAGACTTAAAACATTCCAAAACCTTTTGTTATCTATTTGTATCTAAAAGTATAGTGTAATCTAACCATTAGTATTTTAATACATATTATTAAATCCAAAAGATGTAATCAAGAAGAGACAAATATTTTAAAAGACTCCATGATAAATCGGTATATCAGTGTTTACTACACACAATAAATTGTACTTCAGAAAGACGAAATACATTTTGTACATCGCAGAAACTAAGTCTTTGTGTATGGGATTTAAACGATTTACGAGTTACAATATTAAATGAAACTTTATGCCAGCGTAATCACGTTATGCTTTCATCCAAACCTTATTGTGACGGTAGAAACCTATTACTGACTTGTAACAATAATTTTATATCTTTTCTTGTCACCGACCGACCGATCGTTAGGGTTTGTATTATTTAAGCTTCATACAAGTAATTATTTTAGCAAAGCCTCAATTTATGAAGATAGTCATTTTAATATTGCTTACATCTGTTACAAACTGCAACAGTTTCGTATAAAAATGGCATGCTTATTCAGGTTAATCAAATACAAATGTTTGTCTATAGTTTATCGTAAAACATTTATTTTACTATCTGATAAGGAATTTTAAGATTTAAAAAATATTTTGTTTCCCTCAAAATAATCACCGATCACTTCACTTAAGCCTGAGTTTGATAAGCTTAATTGATAAAAGCACCATTTTACCTGCAGCAGCAATATACCAGGTATGTCCGGCAGTCTTATTCTCACTCTACTGTACACACACAGTCATTGTTCATGACCTTTTGCGTTTCCGATGTAAACGTTAACACTGTTGTAAATGAAACTGACATTTCTTTTATATGGAATATAAAATTCAAAGTACACACATGTCTAGGTCTAGGTATATTAAGTTTAAATAAACAAATGCTTACAATAATGTTTTTAAATAATATTTATTGTTATTTATCTAAAAATTTTTATATAAATATACCATTTTTAAACTTTGTAACAATATATAAAGGTAGACTTATAACTTACTATTTATAGAAAGGTTTCCGCAGTTTGAATTTTTAAATGTATTTTCTTAAAAGTTCAAACGCAATATTTCCCAAACCAAAGGTACTGAATTTGTATTTAATACAACCAGTTTTAATAAATATACATATTTAGGAAATTAAATAGTAGAAGAAGAACTACAACTCAAGATTTCTTTTGTAGAAATACTCATCTTCTATGTGATTCTCATGACTCACTACTCGTTGTGTCTGCGTAGTTTTTAAACCATGTGTATCTAAATCCTTTCAGACAATCTTACAGATATCGGCACGAATACTGGCACTTGACCTTGCCCGGGCTTGATGGGCGAGGGGCGTGGGGAAAGGGCGTAAGTGGAGACAAAAAACATTTTCCCACTCCGCTTTCTAATAAGATTCATATTTTCGACGAACTGGTGGTGTCACCTCACCATTGAAAGGGTTACAAAAGTAATTTTAAATTGAATTACATTAAATCACTTATTAAGCTACTCACAATACTCTAGTGTCTTTGGTATCTGTTTATTCTATTGTTGCATGTAGACTATTTATCAGTGCCAGTTTGGACTTAACGTGTCATCATCTTGACGGAACGAGGAGGTTACATTCAATCAAAACTCAATTTCTGATCTTGCGTTGGTGAATCATAAAAAATTATAGTTCGAATAAATATGTTAAATCTCTATTGTATCTCTACTGTATCTTTGAAAATCTATTTGAAATTGTATAAGATATAAGAATTGATTCCATATATTTAAAAAAGTTCTACAAAACAAATTATGCTCTTCTATGTACAGCATATATTTGAAAATACACAACCTATAAAATGTATGGTTTTTAAACTATGAAAATATTTTGAATATAAACTAAACATAAAAGATGTAAAGACACATTTCTGCCACAGCTAATTTTGGTTATTGAACGCAAATAAATGTACAAAACTCTTTTCTTTTTGAAATAGAGATTAAATATTTGTTTATAATTAAAGTATAAATTTTCATGAATTAACTGTTGACAAAACAAAATAAACTTCCAGTTTGAAAAGTACGTTTGAAATAATTTATTTCTTACATTTTAAAACACTGTACATGTGGCACTCCGATAGAGTTAGTTGTTACAGTCTCATCTTAAGTTATGATTTATTAAAAAAACACTGTGACTTAAACGTTGTTTGGTTATGATGTAACAAGAGACACAAAAGTCGCATCCCGTATTCTTTAACAAATTGTGAAGTTATTTAACGCTTCAAACTATAGCTCTTTGAAATAGAAAATAACGAGTTTCATAAAATTGTCATTATTAAATAACAATTAAAAATGTTAAGTTTTCTAGTATTTTAATATTGTAGAGAATATTTTCAAAGGTAAATCTTTTATATTGTTTATGATTACTGTAAGTGAAAAATTATATAGCGATTGTAAATGCAATGACAGTTAACATACATTAATTCATTTTGTAACAATAAATACGTATCTTTGTTGTAACTTGTCTTGTGGTTGAGACAAGGATGTGTTGGTTTAATTGGAAATTAAGTTTCTAATTAATTGTTCTACAGTTTTTTTAAAAAAGAAAGACATTTAACATTAAACGAATATATTCAATTTATACTAAACATTATTATGATTGTATAGTAATAATAACTAGGAACAGATCTAGTTTCATTTGAGGAAATATTTTTTGTATAGTTTTTATGAAAATAAACAGATTGAAATAGTTTTACAAAACTTGGAATTGATCGAAATTGAATTGAACAGTCGGAGAAATATGTATATTTTATATTCATTTGCTATGCAAATTGGAAACATTTATGCAAATTATTAATAGTGGCTATTACATTGCAACATTGATTTACGTGTCCTATAACTCAATATAAATCTGAACATATAAAACTTCACACAGGGTGGTCTATAATATATAATTGACTACGTGTGGAATAGCTATCAAGTAATATGTCTATAGAATATTTTAGCAACGGCAAACATATTTCTCTTGTAATTTAAATAAACAGAATATAAAGTCATGTCTATTAAAAATTTATGAAAGGCATGGTTTTGAATATGCAAACAAAAATTTTATTTTTGCATCGGTTATTGTGTTTTCAAAGACGGTAAAAATCTATATTTAATTAACTTTACCCTAAAATGTATCTCTTATCTGTGACTTGGTTGCATTTTTCTAGTACAAAATTACTTTACCAAAATTATAAGAATAAAACTATCTACATTGAACTTGTGTTAAAAATTGTTTAAAAAACACAGTTTATTCAAGTATAAATTGACAAAAAATAAGGACATACATGACTTTTGCTTCCTTTGTTACGCACTTCTCTCTTCTGGTTCGTTTAAATAACACTACACTGTAGAATTTGTCTAAAAATTAATCAATGTTTTAAAATCGAATTGAAGGAAGCAGAAAAGATAGAAAATTATTTCATCTGTAATTTTAAAGGAATTACTGTTTTGTATAACTCGGTGATATACATATATATCACGAATCACATTTGTAGATTAACATCGTTTTTATTGTTCTTATAGCATTTTAATTAACTTTTTTGATAAATAAATATTTCTTTTCAACAATTTCCACACAAAAGTAACAAATTAAATACACGGACAATAGAATTTACAATTTTCTCCATAGTATCTGCGGTGGGATTATTCAATTTAGGTTTTTCTTTTATTGAAAAATTAATGAACATGTGTTTAACGACTTTCATTTAATGTTGGTTTATTAATAAAAAATATATCATGTCTAAATTTCTTCAATGAACATTCCTTTAACCAAACATGATGTCATTAATCCAATGTATAAGCAATTGGTTCTAGACTACTGATACAAAATTCGTTATTTCTCTGAAAGTTGTTTGTGCCACAGAAGCGATGTTTGTTTTCTTTTCTAAATATTGGTAAGCTTATTTGTTCGACCAAGGATTCCACAAGATAATTTATGAACAAAGTTTAGAACAATATAATCGTTACATTGTTTTCAAAATCAGTTTTTTTTACTATCTATGTGAATTTGAATAAGCAACTAAACATTGTATAGGTATTGTAAACTTCGTAGGTAAGACAAGTTTTAGTTTTTTATATTTAAATTTATGTAGATATGCTAGTAAAAGTAAATATTGTAAAAGCTAATTTTATTTAAGTACAATTGCAGAGTTGTATGGATATCGTAATAAAAATAAACATTGGAAATCAAATAAAATGCTATAAGTGACTTATTGAGAGGAACTGAGCATGATTTGCATCCTGGCAATCTAAACTCATAATAGAATAATTGTACTTAATAGAAATTTGTATTGGTTTTGTGTACGTTGGATCCGAAGCTATTGATAATTCCATTTGCCAAAAATATTGTAAATAGGTTTTAAATTAATATCTCTTTGTCTACTTTGGTCACCATATAAACACGTTGAATCAAAATATAAAGGTTCCATCATCCAGAATAGGTAAAACTTATAATGTTTGTAAAATTTCATAATAAATTTAATTAAAATAATAACAAATTCATGAAATGATAATTCTTTTTTGCAATGCATATTTGGCAAAAGTCACGAAATCGTAATTTGTTAAATAATTTGGTATCAGATAAGTTAACCTAAGCCTAAACTATTCGCTTTTAAAATCAATTAAATAAAGTACAATAAGAATACTAAATGCAACAACTGAATTCAAGAAATATTATTCAAAATGGATAAATTTAATGGAAACTCCACAGAATATCTGAAGAAAATTAGGGTATATGATTATTTTGTTATGACAAACCTAATATTTAAATGAAAATAACTATTAAAATAGAAATAGGTAAATAATTAGTACATAAAAATCATAAAAAGCAATTAGTAACTAAATCATCTTACTTATAAAAATCATTGTGCGTATTGTGCAATGTAAACACATTGTTCAGGTCAGACTTAACTTGTAGATGTTGTAATTTATCTATAGGTTACAAAAACTTTCAGTATTATTTAAGTTCATATATTTGAAAATCAATTTTGTTAAATACAAACGAGGGTTAACGTTTGCTGTAATAATAACTTATTTTAACTTAAAGGTTTTACCATTTACTATTGTCAATACCATTCCAGAGTATAGGATAGTATTATACAAGTTCTTTAAGGAAATACTTTGTATTTTTATTAATTAGATAAGTGCCCCAATAGTGAATGAACAATTAATTGTAAACATTTATAAAATACAGCAAATAATAAATAAAGTTAAAGTAAATTCTAGTGGTAATTTTTTTGACCAAATCACGGAGACAAACTCATAACTGTATTACTCCGTTCTTCTTTTAAATTAAAGGTGTCAACAAAGCTGTGATTATTGAAAGATCATTTAAAAGTTACAAATCATTTCGTATTTTGTATGCCTGTGTTCGTAGCAAGGCACAAGGGAGAACAAATTGCTTGCGTCCTTTGGGAGGTTAATTTCGTATTTCATATATTATTCATGATACTAAGTAAGCATAATTGTCCATTTAGACTTTGGGTCATGCGTGTCTTTTGTATTTTACACTAAAATGCTAATAACTTACCTCTGAAATGATTTTGTTTTCAAATTATGAAGTCAAATTTCTGAGATTTTGCTAAAAAGAATAAATAGCCTGCGTTTTATTCTGGAGTTGAATTAACGGTAGGAAAATATATTAGTATAATCATGTGTTTTATGTGACTTACATTATATTATGCATGCGAATCAATGCAAGAGAAAGTTTATTTTTTAAAGAAATTATAAATGCTTTTAATGTATTAAAATAAAAATAGTAAAAAGAAAAGTTGTAACTGATAGGGTAATAAAATTGTCAGCAAAAATTGTGTATGCTTTTCCCACTAATTTACCATTAAATGAACTTTAATTTGACTATAGCTGGCAAACATTTTCCAAAATTTAAGTGTTAACTCTTATAAGTGTTAAAACATTTGTGTTGTTGAAGTTTTGAACGTTATTTCTTACTTGCTTTCACCAGCTTTTACCAAATACAAACTCACATAATATGATCTCGGAAAGTAACATTTTTAAAAATAATTCTTTCGACATTGCTATATCGACATAAACTATACTATATTATATATGTTCCACCAGCTCAAAACTAAGATAAAAATATAATTTATTTATTCTATAAAAAAAAACGTTGTTTAAGATTCGAGTTCTAATGAAATACAATTTTGGATGGTATTACTTGTAAGAAATACGAAATACATTAATTATAAAAGTAAAAAGAGTCACTCATAAGAAGTAAGATGTCAAACAAATATTGTTAAAAATTACCTATTGGTTCACTTTTGGTGGGACTCCTGTGACAAGAGTGAAAGAAACATGCGACTAATGAAAGACACTGAGAAAATTATGTCAAAATTAAGTAATGTAAGAAGCATTTTGTTTGTAAAATAGTAAAATAATATTAAGAAGTTCGTTGTGTTTTGAAGTTTGATAAGAAAATACTTCGTATTTTTTTAAATGTATATTTTTTTGTGAATATACCTGCGCGTTCATTTAATTAACTGAAAATTAGTGTTAAGTTACAAATTTGACCATTGAAATTTACTAAATGAAAACAAAATTGGGTCTGCGTCTGACCAGACGGTGGGAGTTATACTTCTTTGGCCATCCAATGGTATATTCAGGTATACTATTGATTTAATATATTTTGGGAAAAACTAATCGTAACTTAGAGTAGCCCTACTATTTTATTGATGATAGCCTATTCTTTTATAAAAACACTAACCAACACTGAAGGCATATTTTAAAATTAATATCCCATTTTTTCCTTCTTTGTTATACGCTTATGAGTACTATCGTTGCATCTGTTTGGTTGGTCACAGTTAGTCTGGGGACCATGATCAGTGCTCACTTACTACACCCAACAAAATGAATGAGGTTCCGAAGTTTCTGCATATCGTCGTGAATCACAATCATAGGCCTATACAATTTTTAATGACTGCCGAAAACATGTTCAGGGGACCATGATCAGTGCTCACTTACTACATCCATCAAAATTAATATTGCATTGCCATAGGTCCTTGATAAGTGTGCAAATTTTCGAATCAATCCGACGTTTTGAAGTATAGGAAAGTATACAAATATACGAAGAAAGGTATAAAAATGCACTTTCCTGATTTTACTCCTAACGCGTGACGCGGTTTCTCGACCGACACCCCTTCACGATTACAACGGGCGCAAAGAAGTATAACTTCAAAAATAAGAAACACAGGCCTTCTTACTATATGGAATTTAAAATATTAAATAAAAGTGTATGATCGTGCAATCAAGTTCGTCCAAACCCTAAGCAGAACCGCATAACGCTTTAACTACCGTGTAACAGCCGCGGCATAGTAATTACCCTTTTCTGTTTGTCACGAGCCTAGTCGTTAAGGTTTAATATTTATTTTACTTTAAGCTTAAGCAAAAAATGGAGTAGAAAGCCTCAAATCCCCTCCATGACATATCTATACAGTGTCTAATTATTGTAATAATTTACAACAAATATGTTTTCTATTTTTTTTTAACTTTTATATATATGCGCTAATAGTTTACATTTGAACTGATCCCAAAACATAATTAATCAGTTTGTATTAATGAAAAAAAGCATATAAGTATTTATAATAGTTAATTAGACAGTAATGTCTGACTTTTTAAATCTAACTACATATATGACACTCTTTTATGTCTATATTTTTCTTTTCCTGTTCTTATTTTAAGAATTATTTCAATCGTAGTCTTAACAAACTCTTTTCTGCTTTTTTGTAATACCAATACTTCTCAACTCACTTTTATTTTACTTGTGTTTTATTTGTGTATAATTGGTGGGATAAAAATTCCGAGGTTCACAGTTTCTTTAAGCTTGTTACTGTCTTACATATCATCGTTGTTGCTTAATTTTACCATTTGTGTGTTCAAACTTTTTATTTTTACTTTTTATTATTTGTAATTATTAATTTTTTGTAGTATTTCTAACGTAGAATTAAAGATAAATTAAAAATAAACCCTTATTGGACCACATTGTATTGTTGAATTAAAATAAATAATACAAATTTCGTATTTTATTTTAAGTCGTTTGAAATATATCTGCGAGAAATGTAGAAGAGACAACTTTTAGAATTGCATCTTTAATTTTAACGTTTAGTCATTTAACCACCTAAAGTTTTATAAAATACGTGTCACATATCGCCTATATATCTTTGATGCAACTGCGTGTTAAAATGTCTCGAAAAAGACATCGTGCAATTACTTGACACCACACACATTTAGTCCTTAATCATAGACGTAAATAGTGAGGACATAGCCTTTATTCTGCAACATATGAGTCATTTTTAGCCATTTAATTCCCAAATAACCATCTATTAGATTCCAATTAAACTTTAGACGATCATTCAACTGAAGTGGATAATATATATATATATGCAGTGTGGTGTTTTAAGTACAGCTCAAAAGTTATGATTTGCTTTATATCCAGGGTGATCCGTTATTCGTTGATATCTTTGGTACTTTGTAAACAAATCAAACAGTTGAATTCTTTGTTGGGATCTCGTAACAAACTCATATTGAAGATATTTTAAAACTTTTTTTTCACTTTATAATAATTACTTTGAATACCGTAGCATTTGACAGTGGTTTGATGTTTAGAATTATTTGTTTACAATACATTATTATGGTGATCATTAACCAGATTAAGCAATAAAAGACATTCGAACAATAAAAGACATCGCAGTTTTCTCTGATTTATATAACTTTTACCTTCACAGACTTACATTTTGCGTCAACATATCCTAAGTCACTAAGTCTAAAACTAACAGATTAAATTTTGTTTATCTTTACCCACACAATATACACGAAACTTTACTCTGTGCAGTGCAGATTACTTATGCATTGTCGGTGTATTTCATTTAAAAAGCAACGTCGACGAACACGTTAGATAATTACTTTGAAGCCTAATTAATTGTTATGTTTATTAGAGTGTAAAACCTTTGGCTTAGCTCCATCTAGTTGCGACACTATGATACAGTTAATATTTGTTATAGTGTTATAAAGCAGATCTCGCCACATGTTGTGTTTCAATAATTAATTAACTGTTATTGTGTGCAAAACCAATAGTTTTTCTTTTGAAAAGTAACCGGAAGCTAGAATTTGGATTAATGGGAGATGAAATGATCTTTTATACGCCACAACAAGCTAAGCTAAACTTGCAAAGTGTTTATAAACCTATGAAACTTGCACGCAACGTTTAAAATGCAAAAAATACAATTTAAATTCTACATATTATAACAAATTGTAATTAAAAAATAAGGTGAGAAAATATTTAGTTAATGTTAAATCTCCAAAAAGTTTTCGGTTTACTGAAAACGTTGTTCGTATACCTATCGGTTACCAGTGAATGATATACTCGTACTTTGGAGTAAATATAATGTTTAGATGTGATAAGCTTTATGTTGTAACTTAGGCCAGCCGCACACCAAATTCGAAGCGACAAGACACGAC
This sequence comes from Philaenus spumarius, assembly GCA_018207615.1. NCBI lineage: Eukaryota > Metazoa > Arthropoda > Insecta > Hemiptera > Aphrophoridae > Philaenus > Philaenus spumarius. Next base: position 260,031 of record JAGFPH010001565.1, read on the forward strand.
AAGAGATGACTAAACAATATGTCGAATTCTGTGGAGGACCGCTCCACGACACGACAGTTTTTTAAAAGGATTGTCAATGAAAACATTAACAAATTGAATTGACCTACAAGAAGGTTTTTGTATGAAACGTTATTTAAAAAATATCCTTCAAGTAGAGATAGATAAATATGCAGATACATAAATAGCAGTTTTGAGTCGTTTGCTAATTCGTAACTAACTTATTAATTCTATGAAATAAAACATAATAAAATGTCTAAATAAAAACATAGTGTTGTGCACGACCACATCTAAACTTTTACTACTGTACTCATGTTACTGTCAACATTAGCAATAACCATCCCAGAAGGTATGATTTTAAGTTAGGTAATCCGGATCATCCCCCAAGATGTCTGGCGAGACCTATAGCACTGCAACTTGCACTTATACGTTTACCCTGAAGTGTTTTACCGATATCTCGGCGCTCAATTGACGTGCACTCAAAGAAGTAGGCACTATATTTTCAGTAATAAAAGAGGTAAACATTTGTCTCTCGAAATGTTTTACAAAACTTATTAAATATCAAATGAATGCCGTTTTGGGAGAGGTCAAAGAAAATTATAAATTTTGTTTTTAAAACTACTAATTAATTGAATTTAAGAGTCCTGTACAATTTATTATCGAAATATTTATAATGGAGTTATAACAGGTGTCCCACCTAAAATGTTACAATAGCTAACTTTTGGACTATAAATATGACAGAGTACTTTAAATGGGGAAGCTTCCTTTCTTTTCAATGAAGTTTAAAAATCCATTTTGTGAAATGTAAAAATAACTTATTCTTGGGTATTTAAACACATCTTTAGCCGTTTAGAAATTACAGGCACTTAAAGTTCTTTAAATTTGACGTTTGATAGGCCTACAAATGATCGATTTCCTACTAAAATGTTACAATAGCTAACTTTTCAACCGTTGGTGGTACAAATAAGATTTAATGGGGAACGATTTTGTAAGCTCTAAAATGACATGGAGATCAATTTTGAAGAAGTGCCAAATTTCATTATACAATTTTGAGGGTTACAAAATAAAAAAAAAATTATATCATTATTTTTAATGAAATTTGGCACTTTTTCAAATTGATTTCTATGTTATTTTAGAGCTCACAAAAATAGGATGAGTTCCCATTAAAACTTATTTGTACCCCCAACGGCCGAAAAGTTAGCTATTGTAATATATTAGATGGGAATCAATTATTTGTAGGCCTATCAAACGTCTAATTTCCTAAACATTAGTGCCTGTAATTCCTAAACGGCTAAAGATTTTAATAAATGCCCAAGAATAAAATATCGTTTTACACATAAAAAACCATAAAATACAGGGTGTTCCACAACAAATTTCAAAGTTGGCCGCCATATTGAAACATGGCGGCAATTTTTTACATTTCAGAAAATTAATTTTTAAACTTTATGGAAAAGAAAGGAAGGTTCCCCTTTTAAATTACTCTGTCATATTTATAGTTCAAAAATTAGCTATTGTAACATTATAGGACGGACACCCGGTATACTGATATTTAAAATAACATAAAATGGCCGATGGAAAACTAAGGCAGACTCGTTTATAAATATTTTTTCTTACTTTAAAGTATAAATTCACAACGTCCGAAATTTACACATATCTTCCCGAAATATTGCCGTTGAATTTTGAATCACCATGAATCAATTTCAAGTTATTTAAAAAAATATCAGCTACTTAGCCTAATCAAAGTTGTTCATGTGAAACATTATGAATGCCTGGCGATTATGAGTAAAAAAACACACAGAGTGTACAAAGAAAATAAATTATAATTTAAAAAATATTGTGTGATAACTTTATTTGCAACATTTGTAAAATAAAAAAAAGAAACACTACAATTAAAAAAAACAAATGATTGATTGTTGGTTACTACTTTTTAGCGTAAAATGTAATTTTAAAAAGCAAAAATATTGTACAATAAATAAAAATGAATTAGAACAATAATTTAAAGCCTTACGAAAAGTTAAAATATCTGCTCGATAAACTATTTGTGTTTAGAAACAAAATGTAAATGAAAGCAATGTTAGATTAGCAATTAAACAAAACCATTTTTATGAGCAATATACCCTTCCCCAGCAAGATAGGCTCTGCAACAAATCTCAGAATAGTTTTAGTTGCTTATTTATCAATTACTTCTACCTACTGAAAACTTTGCTTGAATTTTAAAAGTTAAATTACTAAAAAAAAGTTTAAAGTAGGCTAACTTATCTCAGAAAGTAAATAGTAACCTATATATATTTAACCACAACGTATATTCTTGAACACTTTTCATAGTTAAAGCACTAAGTCATTATTTATTGTAAAACAATAGGCCTGCTTAAAACAAAGCCTACTTCTATATAACTCATTATTTCTTATAAAACACTACACAAAACATACTTCTATATAACTCACTCTCCAATCTTCAACCGTAAGCACTCGCCTCCAATCACTTTTCTTCTACACTTCCAAACGTAAATCTTAGTTTCCAACTTCATCATTCAAACGTAGCAAAGCACTCTTGAAGAAACCCTCAGGAGTCGTGAATCTGACGTGGTCGAAGAACAGCCAATCAGCGTAGTTCAATCTTCCCATACTGGGCACTACATCATCACTCAAGCCCAAGTAGAATTTGTTGCATACTTTAGTTTTGTGAAAAACAAGCGTACCGACACGAATAACAACATGCATTATGCTTACGATGAAAATTAGAAAATACCAAAAGATAACTAAAGACACAGTATCTGGCCAAATACTGGTAGGAGTTACTTTGGCAAGAGAACGAGTGGCACTTATGTAGAGTATTAGGGAAACATTAACTGCAAAACAAGCTATCTGAAACAATTCTTGAAGTAACAAACAAACCATAAGAGAATGTCTTTTCTTTTTCTGAACTGTTTGGCGGTAACGAGCTAAAAAGTCTTCCAAACGTCCCATAACCTTAGCAAGTTGTTCCGAAGCACTTTTATCCGACGAAATAAGTTGAATTTCTTCCAAAAATTTAGACGGATGTTTATCTGCTCCAATAGAAAAGATACAGAAAGGTAGATATGCCACGATTGCTTCAAAGATGTATAAAAGTGGGTTCACTTCGGTTACCAGAATATCTTCACAGAGAATATATTTATTTTTGGTAAAGTCGTAGCAAAAGTTACTTTGCGAGATTAATAAATCAGCTGTGGCGACGAAAAAGGCGATCAGTAGAACAATTAAAGTCACCGGACGGTGCAGACGAAAGAAATACGTGTTAACGTATACACGATTTTGAATAAAATCTGTGAAGCACTTCATATTGACTACCGAAGAACCACTCTGTCCAATGTCTCAAGACTTTCTGAGAGAGTGAGAGGATCGAGTTCGAGTTCGATCGACCAATCGGATTTCAACTGATTACTAGCGAAGCATATTATACGTCCTGCAGAACTGACTGTAAACAATGCCCGCTCTATAGTCAACTATTGAGATAACGACAAGCGATTCCTGCTGACTAGGGATTAGTTTTCTTGGAATTATCGCACTAACAAAAAGACGTTTGTTGATTCAATCAATCACTTTGTTTTAAATCTACTGACGGTGACGAATTTTTATTTCAGACCAATAATAAATAAACAAAGCGTGTGGAATAAACAGAGCCCATGTTAGAAAAGAAATTTGATTTCTGGAACCGTCATTTTGTTCTGCAGTTGACAATTATAGTTGGCAAATAATTCTTACGTCTTATTAAGAATGGACAAAACAAATAAATTAATCATACTTTCACCGCATTTTGAGAAATGTTCATTGTTTTCTGAGTAAAAACTACTTAAATAAAAAGTGAGTTGCGAGTAACCAGCATAACTTTAAGGTTGATGGGGGACTTAAAAATAAGGAAAAATGTTCATGTGAACATAAGACAGGGGTGCCCATCCCCCCCAAGTTTAATGACTCAGCCCCCACTATTTGTAATATCCCCCCCCCCATAAAAGACTATTCAAATAAAAACAAAATGCCATTGAAACACGCTTTTATTACCGTACAAATAAAATAAAGCTAAAAATAATTCGACCAAGCAGCTGAACCGCTGATGTGAGTTGAGCAAATTTACAAAATTAAGTTTATAGGCCTCTGTGTTAGGGTTTAAACCAACAATTTGGGAAATAGTTCTATTCACCACGGTGCTGAAAAACTGCAAAATGGTTCGCACGCCATACCGCATATTGGGAGTATCTTCAATACACAAAGCATTGCGTGCTTCGCACGCCAACCCTTGTATTGGGAGTATCTTCAACACACAAAGCATTGCGTGTTTCGCACGTCAACCCCACGGTAAAATCTACCACATGGCTTTGGACCGGGTACTTTTATGGTATTTTACGTTTTGATCGATTTTGGGGGAACCAAGCGAGCTATAAGGTCGCGTAAAAAAAATGTGCAGAATAACATCCTACATTTAAATTTGTAGAAAAAACTCTAAAAAATATTCATTCTCGTAGGAAAAATTTCAAAACGTAGTTACTTTCGGTCAAAAAACGTGCTTTCGGTTGATTGATTTTTTTGGCTAACAAACTCTTCCGAGCGACGTAGACAACCACCATGTGTACCAAATTTGAACCAAATCGGACTTAAAATACGTCCGTTAGAGTGCGCACACATACATACATAAATATATACATATATATATATTTATTACATTAAAAATTGGTTTGTGACATATTAGTATTGACAAAATATTACATTGATAAAACATAAAACATAGAAAGCGTATTACAAAATGGTAATTTTAAAATGTTGCTAGAATTTATTGAAATACAACAGGTTGGGCAAATTTCTATATACGTTCCCATATATTAACTTCATTTTGTAGATAAATCACTGGAAAGCTCATGACTTGAGCGCTATCCATATAAGTTCCAAAAAATACTACAAGTCTTTTCCCCTATTTTTAAATGTGAGAATGTCATTGTTAACTTATTCTTAAAAATGTCTTGCCCTAAATTAAAAGTTGTTATATTTCACAGGCTTATTTGATTTTTTATTCTGGCATCCCACAATGTATGCAAAATATTGAAGAGACAATTCTGTTTAAAGCGGTTTGAATTTGCTATTTTATGGTGTAAGTTAATTTTCTGTACTGATTTAAAAACAAAAGTAACTAATCTGACATTTTCGTTTACAAAGAAAAGCACGGAATAACTAACAATATTAAAACTTGATACTGTCTCTTAGGAGACCTACATCACACTTCGAATAACAAATTTGTGTTAATAGGTCTATCACAAAACCAAATATGCTTCTATTTGTTCAGTTTTGTATTGACTAATATGACGTACACATCATAAATATGTTATTGCCTTGAATAATACGTTGATTCATGTGTTCATGATTATATGTTTGTATGTTATATGTTTGTGTTTTAAAAATGTAAATAATCTGTTAATTGTATTTTATGAATTATATCTGTTTATACTAAAGTATTTTTCTATTGTGATTAATACAGTCGATAGGAACATTTGTTTACACAACGGTACAATTCTTTGTAGATGTATGATAGCCCAGTCGGTATAGGTTAAAACTACAAGTAATTTGCAATATGACTGATTTTTTTTTATAAGTACTTTAAAGTATGTACATTAACATAAAAAAAAGTTTACCAGTCTATCGATTTCCCAAAGTCGAAAAAAAATCGATTATAATTTTTTTCGATTATCCTTAATATTTCGAGCTATGATGAAGATAAAGAAAAATAAAAAATATCACCGTGTAGGGGAGGTATTTCTCAATAAAAAAGGTCGAATGTATTTATTTCCTCCGAGCAATAGTTTGTCTGGAAAAAATTCGATAATACAGGTATGTATTTTGCAGCAGGGGAAATCACTAAAATGGGACATCTTATTCATATATGAAGCGTTGGCTCATTCTAAATTGGCCGAATTTTAATATATCGAAGTGAAACTTTACATAGGAGTTAAAATATATATTTTAAACGTTTATGCTGAGTCTCAGCTTGTTATCTTGAAAATTACCCGATCTAGAGCCACTTGACTCATCAATGGGTTTCTCGATTTTAGGAGTACCGAACCCACGAACTAATTTTAATCGGCTCCAGTTTAGAAAATTTTCAAAATATCAACCTGAAAGTTTTTTTAAGTTAAATATTTATATTCAAACAAGTTCAAGGAGTATAAACCTTTTTCATTATTTACTTTTAAAAACACAAGTAAATTAAAAAAGTATAATTTTAGATCTTTTTAGATTTTTCATCAAAACGCTTGAGTTGATCAGCTGCAGATTAGTCATTTTTTTAAATATAGTTTTTAAAATAATTATAGCAAAAAACAATTGTATTTGTAATTTCTGAACCAATTTTTAAATCGATATGTTCAAAAATGTCGAAAATGGAGTCGTTGAATCCAAAAGTGTTATAGTTAAAACGAGATAGGTAAAACAGAAGACTATTTTCAAGCGCCTTGTTTTTAAAAATAACAAGACAAAAATCGTTCATACTTACTAAGAATATTTATACTGGTGTACTTAACTTGTAAAACAAATTTGGTGTTGATATTCCAAAAATTGACGAAACTGGAATAGATTGAAATTAGTTCGTGGGTCCGGTACTCCTAAAATCGATAATCCAAATCGACTCCTAGATCGGGCCATTTTCAAGATAATAAGCTGAGACTCATCATAAATGTTTAAAATATATATTTTAACTCCTACGTCAAGTTTCAATTCAATATATTAAAATTTGGCCAATTTAGAATGAGCCAACGCTTTATATATGAATAAGATGTCCCCTTTTAGTGATTTCCAATGCTGAAAAATACATAACTGCATTATCGAATTTTTTCCAGACAAACCATTGCTCGGACGAAATAAATACATATGTCCTTTTTTGTTGAAAAATACCTCCCCTACACGTTTGTATTTTTATTTTTCTCTATCTTCATTCCAGCTAGAAATATTAAGGATAATCGAAAAAAAA